>JAGUQC010000007.1:1694779-1808513 GCA_018408605.1 Aspergillus unguis | reverse complement strand
AAAAAAAAAAAAAAAAAAAAAAAAAAAAAAAAAAAAAAAAAAAAAAAAAAAAAAAAAAAAAAAAAAAAAAAAAAAAAGGCAAAAAAACCCGACGCTCGCTGGTACTGACCTTGTGCCTGAACGGCATTCAACAGATATTTTTATTTTATTTTTTGTATTTTCTCGTCACGGGAGCGTACTTCGCAGGCCGAGCCGCCGTACAGCCGTCCGCAAATCACTTCTTAGCCCTAAAGAACGGGTCGGTCTTTAGGGGACGGCGGGGCGAAGGCTGGGCGTCCTTCCGGAGCGTCTCCAACTCCGCCGTCCTCCTAGTCAACTCGGTTTGCAGCGCGCTCAAGTCGTTTTTGAGGCTGCTGGTCACCTTTGCAAAGTCGACCTCGACCTTCTTGCGGCGGATCTGCTCTTGTTGGACGGCCGCACTCAGCTCGGCGAGCTGCTTTTCCTTCTCCACGTCGACGTATGGCCCTTCTGCACCCTGAGCTTGGGCCTTCAGGTCAGCGACCTGCTTGCTCAGGTTTTTTATCGTCTCTTGGTCCGCGATATTCCCAAGTACGAGGTCTTCCAGCTTTTTAGTGGTAGCTCCATTATTGTGGAGCTTCTTCACTTGGATGTACTGGTCATCCTTCACCGGCGAGGCGCTCCGTTCCTGAAGCTGCTGATGGAAGCGGTTGGCATCATGCTGCGCTTGGCGAGCGATGTCTTTGTAGTGCTGGAGATCGAAGTTCTTTTTTCCGATCTCCTGTCTCAACCGCTGGACTTCATCGCTGCTTGCGATCTGGAACTGGAGCTGCCCGATTTCGCCCTGGTACTCGTTGCGGACTCTGAGAATTTCCTCATCTCTCTCTCGCCTGCATTGATTCAGGTTCCTGATTGCCGCCGTCTTTGCCGCCTCGGCGTTTGCCAAATACTCTTCGAGCTGGTCGATACGTCCTTGGAGGCGGCAGGACTCGGCATCTTTGTCGGCCATGACATCTGCCTTGGCCTGGTTAAGATCCTTTATCCGTTGTTCATCAACGTTGGCAGGCTGGCATTGAGCGAGAAGCGGCAAATCCTCTTTTTCGGACTCTGTCCCCTTGAGCAAACACTCGAAATCCATAGACAAGGCCAAATATCTGTCATTCTGTGCCTCAATCTCCTCTTTCAGCTTTCTGATCTCATCAGTGAGCTCGGAGACCTCGCTGTTTCCTGCAAATACTTCACCCTGAAGACCCTGGACATAGCCCTCGAGATCCTGGATGCGGATATCTGCTTCAGCTTTGGCGTTGGTGGCAGTAATAAACTGCTCCTCCATTTGTGTGTATGACTTTTGTGCCTCCTGGAATTTGGCAGCGACGGCCTTGTTGACTTCGTCTTGGAATTTGGTTCGAAGATAGCTCAATTCGCGACGGACGGCGTCTTCGGAATTTTCTCGTTTGGTTATCTGCTCTTGTAGCTGAGCCTCACGATCTTTGAGCTTTTTGTCCAAGTTCTTCTCCGACTTGGCTTTTTCTTTGAGCTCGTGCTCAAGCTTTTTGATCTTGTTGGCAGATTCCTCGGACTCCTTCGCGGCAAGGAAACGATTGTCCTCGAGACGTTTCTCAAGGTTGGTGACTGTGTCTTTGTGTTCCATTTCATTCTTTGTGTTCTGTTCAATTTGTTCCTGCTGCATATGAACGCGGGCATTGAGCTCGGTAATGTGATTCATAAGATCCTGTGTCTTTGCGTGGTGCTCCCCCTCGGTGAGCTTACCGGCGTTTTTGGCGATCTGCAGCTGCTCGTCTTTCATCGCAAGGGATTGATTGAGATCATTGATCTGGTTCTGGAGGCCTTGAACTTGTGAAACGGCCTTCTCGTCAGTAGTCTTTTGATTGTTGTGTGCGATGCGTAGTTCATGGTCCTTCTGTGCGAGGGCTTGCTCGAGGTCATTGATCTTGCTGCTGAAGTATTGAGTCTTTGCACTGGGTTTTCCATCGGTGGTTGTTTCGGTGCTGGCGATGTGTAGCTGTTGGTCTTTCTGGGCCAGCGCTTTTTCGAGCTGAGCCACCTGGTTCATGAGTGTTTCGGTTTTTGCCTTGTGCTCCTTGGAGGCATTTTCGGTGCTAGCGATGTGTACCTGGCCTTGGTGTGCAAGGGCCTGTTGGAACTTGGCCACCTGATTCATGAGGTCTTCAGTCCGCGCCTGATATTCTGTAGTGACTTTGTCGACATCGCCTGTAATGCGTAGCTGATCTTTTTGCTCAAGGGCTTGCTTGAGCTCGTCGATTTGTCTTAGGAGACGTTCAGTCTTTGCATGGTGATCCGCCCGAATGGTCTTGTCGGTGTTGTGTGCGACCATCAGATGGTAGTCCTTCTGAGCAAGCGCTTTCTGGAGCTTCTCTTGTTCAGCCACCAAACGAGCCATGCGCCGCTCGGATCCGTTGTGAAATGTGTTGGCTGAGGTGAACTTGGCCAGTAGGTTCTCAAAGCGCTGGTTTGCAGATTGTAGCGCATATTCGTGTTGTGCTGCTTGACCTTTCTGCTGGCTGACCTGCTTCTCGAGGCGCCAGGTAAGAGCTGCATTCATCTGCCCCCGCTCACGTAATTCAGAGATGGTTGCTTTTAAGCTATCGATCACGGCGTTCTGTGCTTCTGTAGATGGTACCTTTTCGTCGGTCAAGGTAGTTTGTGTTGCTGTCGATACTATAGTTGTAGCAGTAGATTCCTCACAAGGTGTAGATTCTTCATTGGATGATGATAAAACGTCCGAAGTGCATGCAAATATGTACCAAATGGCAGCGACAGACAGGAAGAATGCCGCGAGGTACCCGAGAACTTCTAGGTGACAGACTTCTGCGTCCATGTTGAGGTGGTATGCTTTGTAGTCTTCGATCATATCGTGGATGTCGTTCCGGATCATGATCAGGCGGATTGTGAGAGGGGGAAGGATGAGATACTTGAATATCAACCAGAAGATTGTTGCTATGCCGCAGCGAGGGAAGCACAATTCGGGGGTTCGGGTTGGGAAAAAGAAGTCAAACACAGCTGAGACTAAACGCACTGGAAGGCTCTCAACTATTGTAGTAGAGGTGATATCTTTTGCCTGGATGATTGTGCTTTTCAGATCGCCGAGAGACCGGATTGCGAGGATCTGCTTGAGGAGCAACTTGACTTCGACAACAGTGGGCTTGCAGGCTATGAGCAACATCTTGGTTGCTTTAGCGGTCAAGATAGATATGGTCTTCCAGTGAATGGCAATGATGGTGAAAAAGATCATGAAGATGAATAAAAGGGAACCCAACCACATGAGGTCGGGGTGCTCGAGGGCGGCCATGATGCCAGCGAGAGAATCAGCATCGACCACCTCTTCGAAGTCGAAGAACTGCCTACCCACGGTCACCATCTTGGGCTTCCGCTTGCAGTGATTGAAGATGTGATAGATTTGGAAACTGAAGTAGAGATGATAGTGGGCTGTGGGATTGTGGAAGTTGTGATGGATGAAGAACGAGTGCTTGGATGACGAGATAGGGGACTCGAGGAGTTGAGAAAAGGAAGGAAAAGAGGGGAGAAAGAGAACACAAGGAAGGAAATAAATAGAGGGGCAGGACAGTGAATGAGACTCAATGTGTTATGTGCGAAGAGAACACATTGTTATGGGAACCAGCAGCCCTAAAATGAAGGAGAGTCAAAATGAGCAAATATTCCCTGAGTCACCAGAACACAGGAAACCAGGCAGTAACACAAGCCACGGCTTCACCTGTCTCATGAGATATTGGAAATGTAAATGACTACGATCTAACAGATGAAGGCCTCGATAGACAGGACGTAGAACCTCATGGGATAGATTTGTATGTACACTAAAAGACAGCGAACTGAAACAAAACCACGGATGCTCAGATACGCGTAGCAATACTCGAAGGCAACATTGACGACAAGCTCGAAAAGCCTTGAATGCAGAGCTTTAGCTTTACCAGCATTTCAAAAACATCGAAGTTTGATACTCGAGACTCGATACCTAAGTGGGCACGGAGCACTGGAGAATAAGATCTCCCTCAGTCCCAATCGTATCTACGATCTGTATCCACATAGTTCAACGCATTCAGCAGCTATTCAAAGAGAAACCGAAATACTCAAAACAATGACTTACAGCTGTCGTTGATGCCATTGTGCCTGTAGATCATAAAGTCTGTTGTGCAGAAAGCCAATCGTATAAGGCTAGCCCGATACGGCCTAGCGTGATGAGGTAAGGAGCTTCCCGCGGTTTCTGCCTCAGGCATAAATATCCCCCTTGGCCTGCCGATCCATGATCCTGAGACTCCTCAGCAACCTCAGCTTCGATGATTCAACACGCCCCAAGCAAGTGAGAGGTCTTACAATTTGCGATACCTAGGTAGCTGGTTCAATCCCTTTAATTGACCTAAACTTTCGTCAGATCTGTTTTCCGCCGATTTCTAGACTCCACTCCGTTCGCCAAACTCTCTGGTCTCGTCTCCATTCATTACGCCACTAGTTTAGCCTCAACCCTCTTGGCAGCGCAGCTCCAGAATGTCCCACGACTCCCTCTAATCCCTTTTGTCCTTCCTTTCTCTTTTTCTTCCTCTCTTCCATCGGTAATGGCCTTTTCAGCCAATCGCTCGTTGGCCTTGCGGCCTATTGCCTTGGGCCTGGGCAAACTTTTGATGCTCTCTTTCTCGTCGCTCGTTTCTGCTGCTCCTACGTCCAACTTCCTTACTCCCCGGGGTCACTCTGAGAAGACCGAAGCGTTGTCGGTCGACGATGCGAGTTTATGGTTATACCTTGGCGTGGCTGCCGCCCTCGTTCTGGCGGGAGGGGCGTTTGCCGGGTTGACAATTGCTCTAATGGGCCAGGTTCGTGTTTTACATTTCCCGGCTGCTCCCTAAATTCTCCGCTAACTCTCCGCTTTCCATAGGATGAGGTATACCTACAAGTTATTCAAACCGCTGGCGACAGCCCTTCCGAACGAAAAAATGCGGCCAGCGTATTACGACTTCTGAAGCGTGGAAAACACTGGGTGTTAGTGACGCTGTTGCTGAGCAATGTCATCACCAACGAGACCCTTCCCATTATCCTCGACCGATCTCTCGGCGGAGGTTGGCCTGCGGTTCTGGGCAGTACTGTCTTGATTGGTAACTAAAAGTGTCCTTCTATCCGAAGATTGAAGTCTAATTGGTCTTTTTCCATCCAGTCATCTTCGGTGAAATCGTCCCTCAGTCGATCTGTGTTCGTTACGGTCTCCCCATCGGTGCCTGGATGGCTCCGTGCGTCTTGGCCCTGATGTACGTCATGGCGCCCGTCGCTTGGCCCGTTGCAAAACTCCTCGACAGATTGCTCGGAGAAGATCACGGAACGATATACAAGAAGGCAGGATTGAAGACTCTGGTCACACTGCATAAGACTCTGGGTGAAGCCGGTGAACAACTCAATTCAGACGAGGTCACTATTATCAGTGCTGTTTTGGATCTCAAGGAGAAGTCTGTTGGTACCATCATGACCCCAATGGACGATGTTTTCACCATGTCGGCCGATACCATTTTAGACGAAGAAACCATGGACCTTATCCTTTCGCAAGGATATTCCCGAATTCCCATTCACGCTCCCGACAGCCCTAGGAATTTCATCGGAATGCTCCTTGTCAAGATGCTCATTACTTATGATCCCGAGGACGCTAAGCCTGTCAGTCATTTTGCTTTAGCGACTTTGCCAGAGACCCGCCCGGAGACGAGCTGCTTGGATATCGTCAACTTCTTCCAAGAAGGAAAGTCACATATGGTTCTTGTTTCTGAATTTCCCGGCGAAGATCGTGGTGCCCTTGGTGTGGTAACCCTGGAGGATGTAATCGAGGAGCTGATTGGAGAGTATGTGACTACATATGCTGAACTTGATGAACTGAATACTGACGTGTTGTTTGCAGGGAAATTATTGATGAATCGGATGTTTTCGTAGACGTTCACAAAGCCATCCGGCGTATAGCACCTGCGCCTTATTCGCGTGTTCCTAAGGGCCGCTTCATCGAGGAGCCTCCCGCAGTGCCCACTCAAGGGCCTTTGGTGGACCTGGGTGGAGATTCTTCAACAACGACTGGCAACGCCGCTGCTCGTCGCCGAAGCTCTGTAGAAGCACCCCTCGCGCGCTACCAACTCCGCCGTTCGCTGGGGGATAAGGCAAGGCATTCGACCGATAGGAATTCCGTTGATGCTCTCGTTACGCGTATGGGAACAACCGATGAAATTCGCGAGCACCTGAAACACCTCGGACCTTCCAACTTGGCTAGCCGACCTCGACAAACACGTTACCAGAATGTCAAAATCAAACGCGGAAGCACATCCCCGTCGCGCTCGGGACAGACTGATATTGATTCGATGGCCGAGTCGCATGCCCGTCGACCGTCCGTCGGCGCACCCGCTGCATCAGACACAGCTGCCTTCACCTCGAGCGGCCTCAACCCAAGAGACGGTGCTCACGCAGTTCTGATGAGTGGTTCAAGTCACAAATCTCCGGATTCTCCTGCTAAGAATGGACCGACTGTGTCGATACCCGAACTAGTTGCCGAGGAACAAGACAGCGCGCCGGTGTCAGCAAATAGCCGCCATGCCAGCTCTGCAATTTCGGAAGGGGAGCCCGCCCTCAGCAGCAGCTACATTCATCGAGGCCCTGCTCGCAGTGGTAGTATAACCGAGCATATCGTCGACGTCAATGGCATTCGCAAAGTTGTCCTCCACACAACGAGCAGTAACAGCTCATCGGAAGGTGAGGGCCGACCAACAACACCCAGGTTTCCAGTCCGACAAGGAAACGAGGTCGTAGATCTCAACGACACAGACGGTGAACCCGCAGACAAGTCTAAAAAGAAGCGCCGGCACCGGAGACATAAAAAGAGCCGAGATTCCAATAATAGGAGTGAGGAAACACCCCTACTACCCTGAGACAATTCCTCCTGCGTTCATACTCAATCTGCCGGTCAGAAATTTGCCTTCTTGTCCCAGCGTCCACGCCGTGTGTTAGTGCCACTAAAGGAATGTCGACCCCGCGTGCGCGTTGCTTGCATATGCTCTTCATCCGTACATTATTCTTATTATACATTATTACCTGACCTTCATCATCGCAATCTAGACCTGGCCATTTCTTTTTTCTTGTGTCGGGCCACCTTGCGGCTCTATTCCTTGCCCTTGTCAACGATCATTCATGTTCCTAACTTTCCTACATTTTCTCCTCGTAAGACGCGAGCTATATATTTTCTGGCACCTTGTTCTAATAGGCTCAATGCATTACAAGCTTGTGATCTAACTACGTCTTCAAGTTTCATCGTAATCTGAAATTTGAATTATCTACCTGGGTTTATAGTAATTCAGGCCACCGGCACAAGCTTTGCCACGAGGCCCGAGCCGGCCATCAAACTTAGATCAACCTTCTTACAGTCCTGCACGGGAACTTTAATGGACATGATGATTTCGAACAAACTCAATCATCGTCAATTCGTCAAAAACTTTATTTAAAATGCAATGCAACTTCTCCAAGCCACCCTAAACCACAACAGAGCATATCCTCCAGTATAAGAACTCACTGAAGCAAGGGGTCCTGATAGCATCGTTAGCTGAATCTGAATTGAGAAATTGAAGATGTAGATTGCTTACCCTGTAGTGCTTTTGGTTGTTAGCAGCCCGGTTGACACGGGCTGTGTAGCGCTGTTCTTGACGAATAGCACGAGTGCGCTCCTTGCGCTCACTCTCAACAACATTACGCTTGTCAAGTTCCCCAACACCGATCATACCCGTACCGCCATTGGCACGGGTAACAACGGCGCGGTTCGCGTTGCGACCCCGAGGCTTCTCCTCTTCCTCGATCTCGCCATTCTCGATGGCGAGTTGGCGCGCGGCTCGCTCCTCTGCTGTTGGGTAGTTGTGTAGGTTCTGGCGGAAGTAGCGGGCTAGAGAACGGTGGCCAGCTGTTCGGCCAGATGGAAGGTGCAGTTCGTATTCGGTCCTGTAGACGGCGGGGGCTTGTTTTCCGTAGCCTTCTTCTTCGTCATCAACGGACGAAGCATCTGTTTCCCAACCTTCGTCTTCGGCGTCAGAGCCGACGACCTTGACGCCTCCGTCGACCATCTCGACGGACTCATTGTCGTCTTCCTCGTCGTCTGAGTAGGTGCTTCGGAAGTCGTAGAACTGACCAATCTCGATTTGCTCAGCTTCACTTTCGAAGGCGATCATGCAGTGACCCTTGTCTTTCATATGCGTCTTGATGCCGTGGGGATTGTTACGAATGATATGGCAGTAGATACATTCGCTGTTTTCGTTGATTTTCCGGTAGAGGTAATGGATGAGACCTTCGAGATCTGAAAGGTATGACCGCTCAGGAATGAACATGCCGTGGCTCTTGAACATGTGCTCGGTGTTCTCCTCGATGTTCGACGACTTGTCATTACAAAACAAGCACCGAGACGATGAAAAGCCGTCCGCATCTTCAATCTCCTCATCTTCATCTTCTTCCTCGATCTTTGCTTGCTTCAGACCCTCTGTAACATTTGCTACATCGTTTTCGCGGGACTTGTTGATGGGTTCTCCTAGCGAGAAAGTCGAGCTCATGACCGACGAAGAATCATCGGCATTCTCCCTGCTCAATCGTGCCTCACGAGCCTTGTGTTTCGAGCTCTTTACATGGTTCTGGTAGGAGTTATCGCTATAGAAGGTCTTCTGACAGGCGACGCAAGTTTTCTCGAAAGAGGCCTTGGCGGCGGCGGCGTTTGAGGTTGCTTTGGCGGCGAGGACCTTTTCATTGAAGATTTCTTGAGAGACGGGCGGAAGAGAGGCAACACGACGCTTCATGTTATACAGACTAGGGAGATAAAACGTCAGCGGTCATTCCAAAATATTATGCCTTGCTCGCTCATTAGTGACATACTGCCAATCTGTACGCATATGATCGCGCTGGCCATCGCTGCTGCGGAAAGCAACAAAGCAAGTGTTGCAAGTGTATGGGAGGCTAGCTGCCATGGTTTCGGCGAAAATCGAAGTTAGTTCGAAGACAGATGTCGTGATAGAAGTTTTGGCGACGAGGCGGGGTGATGGCGAGGAAAAAATATATCGTCCTCGTTCCGAAAGAATCAGGTCGTTAGCGACGAGAGCAGCGGGAAGCTGATAGTCGCTAGATATAAGGATTTATTTCCGCTTCGAAAGAAACAGTCAGCACAAAAAAATAAGAGTCTTGATAAGAATTCGAGTCACACTGAATCATAATCGATAATCAACTGCGGGTTCCGCACAAATTGCCGCCCTTCCTCTTTTGGGATAAAATGACGTTCGCCCCTCTTTGACACGCTAGTCTACACTAGGCTAAGCGCTATAATCATGTGAGACAGCGGAGTATTTGGCTTGACATCCTTGACGTAAAGAAGAGTCCTGCAGGAGAGGTATATAGTATAGAGGAGGTTGCGGGACGAGATGAGTCTGTGTGGATTTCAAGATTATCAAGTGCTTCTCGCATCGTTGTTGAGTTTCACAGCTGTTGATGCTCGATCGGAGCCCCAGACCAAGTCACGGGACCGGGTATCTTGGCGCCGGCCGGGCTGCTACACCATGAATCGCAGAGGTACTGCTTCTCTTTCATCAATAGTTATTCTTTGCATTAGATTATTATTCGACTCAGCGCGCACTGGCGACCTATTTTATACTCCACTATTTTGACCTAAACTAGCTGAGTAATGCTACTTGCGCAATCATCATGACCAGGCTCCGCGGGCCTTCCGTGAGCTCCTATGAGAGCTCGCGCGGTGGCATTGATCGAACTCAGTGCCACAGATCCAAACTCCCTCCAGACTCTCCTGATATAATTTCTCAAAATACGGTCGATGTATCAGACCCTTCCCAGGTCTTGTTGTGGCATCGCGACGAACGGCGGCGGCAGTTCAACATCCTAGTCAAAAGGCAAGTACATCTGAATGAATTCAGTGCAGACATTAGGAGATGAGGATTAATTTTGGGTTCCTAAATAGGTACAAAAGTCAACTTCTCTACGGATGTCAGAACCCAAATTGTCAAACCCCGACATGTGCTAGCTACCGGAGGAGAGTGAGCGTAGGGCCCTATCGACGCTACACCGAACTGAGTGCCCGGACATTGGCTTGCTATCTAGCAAGTTTGGACAACGCGGAAACTGGAATCTGCCGCCACGCGCCTCGTGTATCCTCTGATCTGTCTTCCCAAGATTCACATCCCCGGTCGAAACGTCGAGTACCCGCGCCTTCCATCCAAAGTCCGACTCGCGAACAGCCTGACTCGCAGGCATCGACCGACAGATATAAGCGGTCCAATAGACCAACCCTGACGTCCGATCATTTCAAAGATGAAGGACCTGGAATGCGGTATCTTGATACTGATATTATGCGGAGCCATTCACCAATGCGCGGGCCGCAAACGCAGATGGGCGTGCACTCAGAACTTAGCAGCTTCCCATCGCACCAACTGAAGGACCCAAAATCATTCACCCAAAACCTATTCGATACACTTGCTTTGCGAATGATCGAGTGGCTACCGCTTCGCCGGTCTCCCGATTCGTTTGATCTTGACGGAGATCGTCACCCCTACCAAGAAACTCCGCGCTCTCCAAACTCAGACACTTGCCAGGCGCACTTAGACTCGGACAAAGACCAACCGCACTATAGACAGGTGCCATATCACACTACTTGCGGAAGCAACCCGCAAACTCCTTCGTCGCGCGGCATCGGATGCCAAACAACTGGGGTGGAATTCAAGCTACCGCATCAGCAATTCAAACGGGTATCACTTACAGAGAACGATTTACGCCGGTCGAACTCGAAAACCAATCTAGATGAAAAGATACTACCTGATCTGAAGCCAGCAAGAAAACTTTCAGTCAGTGCGCATGCGAATGCCAATACTGACGAGTCTGCCAGCCTTCCTTCTCCTCCAGCCCATAGGCATCGTCCGCAAAAACATCGGGGTCGAGCTGTTGATTCAAATACCACTAACTACTCGGCTGAACATATGAAGAAAACTAGGCGTGTATCTTGGCAGGGATCGAAGTCGGTAAACGACATTCCACCACCACATCCACAAGATCCTACGATCAATACAAAGAACGACGTCTCCGTCGAAGATCTGCCACTCAAAAATCGTCACCGCTACCACAGTCCACACATAGCCCAAGACCTAACAACCATTCAGTCACTCAGTCATCTAAATGATGAAATTATTGACGCCTTGAAAGAAATGCTGATCCTTTCTGAGGATGAAGCAGAAAAGTGGCGGGAAGAGCTTGCGCTTATGGAAACCAGTGGCGGTTTTCAAAACATGGAATGGAAAGTTGCAACATCCAGACAACGTGCAGTGTTTACATTCGTCTCTCAAAGTGTCTTCTACGCATTAGGGAGCAGCAAACAACTTCTGCTCTCATTTCGAAACGACACACCTCAAGACGGGTCTGATAAAGAGTCTGGACTCAATCTTAAGCAGCTTCAACCCTCCTTACAGAAACTCTTCTCCATATGTCCTAAGGACATTGTCTTTCATAGTCTTTGGAATGCCCTGGAGGCACTCTTCGTTCCGCCTAAAGAATTATCGTCACCCGGAAGACTTCCCCGGTGGTCTTCTCGCGGTTCTAACCATTCAACGCCTGTTTTTGGGCCAATAATCCCTCGTCGCGGGTCTGAAACCGTGAATCATCCGTACATTACCGATGCCAATGCGGCAGATATGGCAATGGTGGTCTTGTTCGCACTGGCAAGCTCTCTACCCGCAATGGATCCGTCAACGTGGAGCTGTATGGTTTTGATGCGTTCTACCGGAAATGTGGCTATGAGTGCGGTTATGGAGATGTTTCGACTGGACGATGCACAACTAGTCGTCGAGGTTACAGACGTGCTGGAACACGAGCTTGCTCTTCGATTAGTTGACCGCCTAGTGCGAGCTATCACTGCGCGACTAGCCTTTCACGAAATATCGAAAACTCGGTCTGGAAACGCCCATGGATCTATGAAACGTCAGAACAACGTTCTGGATACTTTCATTGAAACACTTGGTCGGCACCATGAAGTTGTGAGTAGAGCGCAAAACGGCGAGAACTCCAATTTGCGCACCCCTAGTGCACCAGCGATCATTATTGAATGGCTGCGTACTCTTTTCATGAAGAGCTGGGATGGCAACCCTGAGATATCTAGGAGCAGTTCTGAAGGAGGCGTTGTACAGATACTATCCGTTCTCTATCGAGAACGAAATCGCCTGGGCCTCGCATCGGAAGATTTCCATACCCCCTTTCTCTCTGAACGTCTAGATCCTCTCGAGATGCCGGTGCAATGGCAAGGACGAGTACCTAATAATAAGACATTGCACCTATTGTCTTATCCGTTTCTGTTTCCTCCATCTTCGCTCGTCATCTACTTTCGCGCTATCAACTATTCCGCCATGTCCAAATACTATGAAGTTGCCATGACTACCACGAGACATGTCACCCAGACAGCCTTTGGTGCTATAGAGATTCAAGACGACGTCGGTCTTCTAGCCCGCATGAGAACCTCTATGACAACCTATCTCGTTCTAACCATCCGTCGAGACAACATACTTACGGACGCATTGAACCAGCTTTGGCGCCGTGAAAGACGAGAGCTCATGCGGCCATTAAAAGTTCAAATGGGAATGGACGAGGGAGAAGAAGGGCTTGATCATGGTGGTGTCCAGCAAGAATTCTTCCGGTTGCTGATTGCAGAAGCTCTAGACCCGTTGTACGGGATGTTCACGACCGATAGTCGAACTCGTTATTCATGGTTTCAGCCTTGTTCATTGGAGCCGCTGTACAAGTTTGAGCTTCTTGGATTGTTGATGTCGCTTGCTGTTTATAACGGCCTCACTCTTCCCGTCAATTTTCCGACGGCATTCTACCGAAAGCTTCTAGGTCTGAAGGTCAACCGTCTAGACCATATTCGTGATGGGTGGGAGGAGCTTACTAGAGGCTTGGAAGAACTGCTGCGATGGAGTGAGGGTGATGTCAGTGATATCTTCATGAGGACGTATGAGTTTGGATTTGAAGCATTTGGCCGCATTGACACGGTGGATATGCAGAAGGTTGGCAGGGATGCACCGTGGCCACCAACGTCTACTACACAACCAGATCATTCTGTGCGATACTCCCCTTCTTGGTCTGATGTCCGCCGTTACACCGATCAGGCCAACCTTAGTCCACCGTCATCAATGGCAGCTGAATCCGCTGGGTCCCATGAGGATGCTGTGAAATCATCCGCGAGCCTGCCGCCTCTGCCGTCGCCCACTTCGCCCGCCGAGGAAGCGGCTTTAGTGACGAACGAGAATCGTGAGCAGTTTGTGAAGGATTATATCTTCTGGCTCACTGACAAGTCCATTCGTCCTCAATTTGAGGCTTTTGAACAAGGTTTCCACACTTGCCTTGACCTCTCATCTCTATCGATCTTTACTCCAGAAGCGCTAAAGACCGTAGTTGAGGGCATACAGGAGATCGACATGGCACAGTTGGAGCGACACGCTCGATATGAAGGGGGTTTCGGTGCAGGCCACCGAACGATTCGAGATTTCTGGAGCATCGCTCATAAGTTCTCTGCTGAGAAGAAAGCGCAGTTGCTGGAGTTTGTCACTGCAAGTGATCGAGTGCCGGTCAATGGGGTTGCGAGCATCATGTTTGTGATTCAGAAGAACGGTGTAGGTGATGCTGTAAGTCTCTACCTGCGGTACTCATAGGCATAACTAACATGTTACAGCGTCTTCCGACCAGTCTGACCTGCTTTGGACGACTTCTTCTGCCAGAGTACTCTTCGCAGAGCGTGCTAGAGGAGAAGCTCAATAAGGCGTTGGAGAATGCGCGGGGATTCGGCGTTGCGTGAGATGGTTCTGGATTGGTGTTTATACTCTGTATATAGCTAGATAATTCTAGACCTGTATCTTATCCTCCAGAACTAAACAACAAGGTCCTTGTAGTCCCTTGCCAAGAGAGATTGTCGTTGGCGGCCCCGGGGAAGCCCCCAATTTTTCTCTCCACCAACGAACTCTCCAGTTTTGGCCACACGGTGAGCTTTTCCACTGATTCGAGTCATCGCTCTCATTCCATCTTTCTTTTTTTCCCCCATCTTTCATTACCTTTTCTCCCAGAATTTCTCCAGATTTGTTTTTATCTTCAGACTCACTATCGCTCCCTTTACCCCGCTACCCCGCCTTACGATGCCTCCGATCATCCATTGTGTTCGCCACGCCCAGGTATACAACTCAAATCTTTCATTTCCTAAGCACCTTACTGACCCAAGACACAAACCCAGGGCGTGCACAACCTCTGCACAGAAAATCACACTATCCCTGACCCCTCGCTCACCGATCTCGGCAACGAACAATGCACCCAACTCCGCGACAGCTTCCCCTACCACAAGAACATCGACCTCATCGTTGCGTCGCCCCTCCGTCGCACAATGTACACGGCCCTACAGAGCTTTGAGCCGGTCTTCAAAGCGAACCCGAACTTGAAGTTGATTCTGCTTCCTGACATTCAGGAAACGAGCGATGTTGCGTGCGACACGGGATCTGATCCGAGTGTGCTAAGGAAGGAGATTGAGGAAAAGGGACTCCCTGTTGATGCGAGCTTGGTGAAGGATGGTTGGAATGTCAAGGTATGATAATCCGAGGGGGCGGATGAATTCTGGGGCTTTGGTGAGGTTCGATGTGGCTGATATTCGGTTTTGATTTAGACTGGTCGCTATGCACCTACCAATGCTGCGGTCGGTGAACGTGCGCGGGACGCAAGACGCTGGCTTAAGGAGAGGCCGGAGAAGGAGATTGTGATGGTTTCGCACGGTGGTGTTTTGCACTACTTTACCGAGGATTGGGAGGATAGCAGCCAGTTCCAGGGTAAGGCCCCACCTCATATACATTTACAGCACGCGACGTGGCCTAATTTGTTCATTTTAGGAACCGGCTGGGTCAACACAGAATACCGCACATACGAATTCGCCGACAGGGTTGATCTCGACGATCTGGAAGGCGAAAAGCTAGATTCGGACAACGCCAGCTTGGTTGAGACGCTGGAATCCCGCGAGCGCCGCGGCAAGAAGGGGCCGATGGCGGACCGCGAGCAGCAGAAGAAGCTCTACAAGCAGGGTGTTGATGGGTGGAATGCGCAGGGGCTGCAGCTTAGTACTGCTGAGCGGGAGGCGGCTAAGGTTCCTGCTGGAAAGGAGGTCAACGGGATGCGTGTATAGGTTGTGGATAGACATATACAAGACATAGAGTGGTTGAACAGATGAATAGACAAAGAATATTTTGTTGTTTCGTTTGTTATTATTCGGAATATTCACTTTGATCCATAGCTTAGAATATACTCTGTAGATCAAAGATTGTTACCAATGGATGCCCTTTATTAACCACCAACGACCACAATAAACAAAAGAAATGCCCATCTACCATTTAATCCCTACAAAGAAACCATCAACAGATCACCTCCTTTGTCCCTCTACTCAAGAAATGCTATAAATAGGCCCAAGTCCGTCGATCTCGAAGATAAGACCAGAACAATAACATACAACATCGAACAATATCATTATTTTCCAGTGAGTTCTCCTTCCATCATCCCCTTGGCTAACAGAAGCAGTTGAGACCTCGAGTCCCATATCACCAGACTATTTTGGAGCCAGGTAAGTCCTCCACACATCATTCATTTAACATTTATAGATCCGGCCCTTCAGACCACCCCCATGGCTATAACGAGAACAGGTAAGTCTTCCTCAACCATTAACAGCTAACATCTCTAGGCAAAACTATGGCCCAATGCCCTCACATCAATCTAGGCATGTTGCCTCTGATCAAGGGTAAATGCTAACGCTGGTAGGAAGCAACCTCTTCTCGCCTGGACCTGTCGTGGGACTTCTGCTTATGTCTTCTGCAAGGTGAGTCCCATCCAGATCGTGTATGCTGACGACAGAACAAAAATCATCCGGACTTTTTCTCCCGGTATTTTACAAGATGACGAACAAAGCGAGAAATTACACCTGCACATAGGTATGTTTACCATACGTTGAGCTAACATGAACAGCAGGTCCTCATGAACTGGCTTGAACGACCGTTGTTTATAACACCGCCTTTCCGATAAGTTCTCCTGATCTTTGGTCCTGGCCCTGATACTAACATGCAGCAGGTAGTTCAAGTTGATCAACATTGCATATTTGAATACAGCACAATCGTTCTCTACCCGTCAAAGGTTTGCGTAGAAGTAGCCTAGCACCCCCATAACCACAAATTCAAGTTTATAATACATACAGTACAGCGAGTTCACCGGTCCAAATGCTAAAATCTTGGCCTGGAAGAGTAATGGCTTTAGAATAGTTTTCAATCATCTCCCACGATACAAGACATCGAACAAGCCCTCAGAAATGGCTCTACTCCCTTCCATAATACCAGGCAGTACCTCATCTTCAGGGTTCAATCCGCAGTACCTGTCCACCCAATCTCTGTCCATAGCAAAGTTCCAGCCGTGTGGCTGTCCGTGGGCGATATCCAACATAACGTTCGCTCCAGCGTTCCGGGCATGCTCCACAAATGTTTGGACATCATGGAGAAGTAGGTCGTGAGTACCGACATTGACCCAAGTGATGGAAGGCAATATTTCTTTCCAGGTTTGCACGCTTCCAGGCTGTCATTGCTTGAGGAGGTTCTCCAAGTTCAGAGCATCGACACGACCTCGCTGACCGATTGCTGCATCAACACAACGATCAAGAAGCCGTTTGCTAATAACATCATTGTTTCTATTGCTTTCAAAAGTAGGTGAACGGTTGGTGAGATTGACCCAAGGGTATAGCAACATCGCACCTCTTGGCCTTGCCAAACCAGATTCAGGGGGGCCCATCAGACAGGAAAGCACCAGATGGCCGCCGGCTGACTCTCCTGCCATAATAATTCGATCTGCGTGAATACCCTCGACCTCCAAGAGATAACGGTATGCTGAAACAGACTCGCGCTGCTGTTGCGGAAAGGTAGCTGCAGGGGCCAAGCTATACTTGACTGCAAATATACTCATGCTGATACCTCGAGCGGCTGCGATCTCTGCGACTCGAAGAAGATTTACTGCAGAGTTCAAAGGGTCACCAAAACAATAGGCACCTCCATGGAACCACAGAAGCACGATATCGCTTTCTTGCTGTGACTGAGGCCTTCCTGGTGGTCCTTTACAAATCCAATACCCATTGCAAGTTTTTGTGGAAACGGGAATGCACAGTTGATCTCTAGAAGGCTTGAAGCGGTTCGACTGGAGGATAAATTCCAGAGGTCGTGCTTTGAAAAACCGGCTGATCGTCTCGAAGGGTAGAATGGAGAAAAGACTACCACATTGTGTCAGTAGACGTATCAAGACAAAAAGACGCAACTTACCCTCGAGCTAGAGAGCGATGCAGATCGTCTTTGAAGGGGATTTGATCACCGGTCTCAGAAGTGAGTTTGCGAGCTCTTCGTGCGAGCAAGGACAGCAGGATCACCGGCACAGCCGCTGTTATCATCCCCACGGAAACAATTGCGCTTCGGATGGCCATGTTGTTAAGCGTTGGATGGTGTTGATTCCAAGTGCAAAGCGCCGCGGAGTGGGAATCTCAATGTTGACAGCCAGCACTTTTGGCAGGTGCGACGCTCCCACACAGACTGCGTCCCTTCCTCGGACATCTTTGCCTCTACCAGGCTACGGCCAACTGTGCTTCCATAGCTGACGATATGAGTATGATTGCTATGGTGTCGAATGAAAGTGTTACCTTCGTCCTTGCAAGTGCTTGCTTTGCCATGCACTCCTAGTCATCTCATAGAATGATTCAGTTTCCCGGTTACCGCAGTGTCAACCATCTCTTCGAACAATAATTCCCAGACAATCAGGACAATTAGTTCATTGAAGCGCGCCAAGGGCCAAGTTAATCAATGAATTCGAGATATTTCGGGAGGACGATGCATCGCGAAAGCGAGTACAACAGTTGCTCAGATCCAGATTCGGCTAGCGCAGCCTACTTTATTGGGACTAGCCAGCCATCTTATCATTAATTATTCTCAGCCTTAGCACTGACTGCAGCAGGCTTAAGGCACTACTGGCTAGTCCCAAAATGGAAATAGAATCTTTCATGTTTGAGAAGGTAAACCGAACCGAAACCGAGCCAGCCCTAAAAGATCAAAAAAAGATTAAGAATTCGCCATGCTATATAAGCTGCTTAGGTCTCAGTACTTCGAAGAATCCCTGCTCGTTCTTTTATATCTCAGGCTTAGGTTTTTGAATTGTCGCCGCGATGTCTCCCGCCGATTGTACAGAAGTCACGCCAGAATTGTTTGATTCTACTTGCGCAATCGGATGGGAAATCTTGGCTGTTCCGTAAACATTGATACCTTGCCTTTCCTAATACCTGACATGGTCCCACTCGAAGAATATAAATATACTTGGCTTGTTAGCTTTGCATACGTGGTGATCACTTCTAGTACTGCTGCCTGAACGAATTTGCAAAATGACTGCCGATCTACGAAGTCGCTCAGTGGTATCTTCCTAGCCCTGTTGACTCGACTACCTGGCCCGCAATGTATACCCTGGACCATAGTAACTGAGTGAAGACATGCAAGACACGTGCTATCCATGGCTCACCTGCCAGTAAATTATTTATTCCGCCGCTCAGAGAGCACTTGAATTTTTCAGTTAGTAGCCGGTATATATAATTGACAAAAACATTAAAGATGCTAAGCTGTAGATATTGTCAAGCCCACAGCACGTTCAATTATTAATTGCAGTATAAAAGAGCTCAAGTCATCTGTGCCGTCCCACCAGGCAGTGTATATCAAGGTCATCAATTTGCGACTGTTGACGAAAGCTACGGCATCGATGTGAGGTTGAGGGCACAGCCGTGCGGAGCTATAACAGAGCTCGTAAATAGTGGAGTAAATTCTGGCATGCATGTTTACGAGCAAGCGAGTTAGAATCCGAGAGCCCGATTTGACAAAGGCTGAGCCAAGGCACCATAGTTTTGTATACAGTCAGATCTGTGACTGCGGACGAAAGAGAGCGAAGTTTGCTATGATTCTCTGCTGCCTCCGCTATTTTTAGCGTGCGGGGCGCAGTCACAGCCTCAGGCAGTAACTTCCCTTTTTGGGTATCGCGAGGCTTCGTCACCTGCAGGCAGTTCAAAAGATCGCCAATGCTACACTTCTTTATAAACCACTTTCTTTCCCACTCCTTGCGGCCATTTCGACTCTGATCCAATGGCAGCGCTCTTTAGGCCGATAAGTGTTGCCACCAGTCCCTCTGTTACTTAAGCTACCTATCAGACCATTCCGCGTGTCGGCTCGAGATGCTCGACGAGAATCTTCCCAGTACGCTTCCCCGAGCCCACATATTGTGCGGAGAACTAACCAGCCAGCTTTCTACTTAAAACCGAGCAAGGACTCACACTTGTCGACCGTTCATCTTCTTCAGTATGGTAACGATCCATCGCCAGCGTACTCCCTCCGCTACCCGGATCCGGCGTCGCCAGATTCTCGAAACCGCTTCGCCGCCGCCCTCTACGACCCGTACGTACCAGATGTTGTATACGGCGAAGTCCTGATTATACCAGAATGGACTCTTCCTTCGCTGTCGGCGGATGCTATCCGTCAAAATGGCGGCGTCGCACCACCTCCGGAACCTATTCTCCCCACGCGGTTCACTATACAACTCTACAACCCCGATCAAACGGTGATTGTACAGTACAAACCAAAGACATGGAACAATCCGCCTTCCTGGTCCTTTGAAATGCCCCAGCACAGCTTTCGGGAGCCTACTGGCTCTAGTCTAGACCGTGTTCAGATAGACCCTGCCGCCGCAGACACAACGCCGAGGTTGAAATTTAGTTGGCGCAAGGACAGCAAACTGTCTAAGGATCTGACTTGCTTTCTTCGCGGGAAGACCGCTGCTATACCTGAAACCAAGACAAAAAACAAGGAACCAGATATCACTGTATCTATCTTCAAAGGATTGCGCGAAATGACCTTGTATGAGCCAAACTTGTACCGCGTCGAAATGGAGGACTTTAAAGGCTTGGAGGTTGTGCTCATGCTCGGTGCCATCACCATCCGGGATGTTTATTTTGCTCCTCTTAAGGAAGCATTCCACATATCAAGGCAGAACTCCGCCTCTGCCTCACCAACATCTAACTCTCCTACGACTAGTACTCCAGTCGCCAACAGAGTACCTTCGGGACCAGTGCCTATAGTCACTGCTACCCCGCCGCCACATCGGCCAACACAACCACCGCGACCAACACAACCACCGCGACCAACTCAAGCACCCCGACCAGTCCAAGCACTTCAGCCTTCTCAGCAACTCCAGTCTTCTAAGCCATCACCAGCAGCCCCTAACCCTCAGCTCAAAAAGCAACAAGAACAAGCGTCGAAGGAAGAAGAACTGCGAACAAAGAAACTACTTGAAAAAGAGGAGAAAGCCCGCCGTAAACGACAGGCAGAGGTCGACAAAGAAACACGACGGTTACAAAAGCTATACGGTGAAGAGGAGAGGAAAGCTCGGGCACAGACCCCGTCTCTCCCACCAAGACAGCCAGCACAGCAGCCCGTCCAGCAGCCTCAGATCCGCTACCAGCGGCCACATCCACACCCTCGATACAATCAAGGCCCGTCGTCAGTGTCGCACGGAGGCTCAAGGCCATATTTACAGATACCCGGTCAGATGTCTACAACGACTCTGCTGACGCCGCCAGTGGCAGGACCACAAGGCAAGCCCCAGCTGCAGAACAAGCGGAGTAGCTTTTTCGGGCTTCGACGGAGCTCAGACGACGGAAAGTTGACGAAAAAGCGCAGCTCCATGTTCTGAACCCTTTCTGGTGTTATATTTTTTACGCACACATTTTCAGCAGATACCCGGAGTTTGGTGTTTGGTCAGGCATATGCATATGCGTAAAACGCTAGGTCATAGATTTAGGATATTCACACTGCAATGCATGGTCTTTACAGAATATTTGTCACAGCAATGACCTTCCTTCAACACCCTCAATCGTTATATTCACAGGGAGGATGTTGCCCTCAGTGTCAAACTCCATGCGATCAATGCACACGACTCGATGATCTCGGGCAGTGTCGTTCGTGTACCGTCGATGATAGACGATATAGTACTCTTCTCCATCAGGCGTGAACACACTGTTGTGGCCAGTACTGGTACCAACTTTGGGATTACCGCGGAGAATCTGAGTCGAATTGCTAGAGAAAGGACCTGTTGGCGAGGATCCAGTCACGTAGCTGACTCCATAGGAATCGTCGCCCCATCTATACTCCGTCAACAAACCACAACGATAACAAACAAATAAACAAAACGGAACTCACCCTCCAACGCTATACATAAAGTAATAAACACCATTCCGCTTCAACATCCATGGCCCCTCAACATACCCATCTGGCGTGATCTCCAGATAGTCACCTTTCAAACTCACCATGTCGTCATTCAACTCAACCACAATCGCATGGCTCCACCCACCATAATACAACCAGACACGGTCATCGTCGTCTTGAAACAGCTGCGCGTCAATCGCCTCCGCGCCAAAGACAGTCTCTGGCACAAGCGGTTCACCAATGGCATCTTCGTAGGGCCCCTCGGGCCGGCCCGTCGTGGACTTTGCAACGCCGATGCCTGCGCCATCGCCGGCGGAGAAGTACATGTAGTAGTCATATTCGACCTCATCCTTACCATCTGTAGTCTTGGCCTGGGCTGAATCCGAGGCTAATACTGAGTTTGCGGGGCGTCGCCGGCGAGCCACGGACGGGGCCCAAGCCGCCCGGTTCGTGGACCATGGAATGCCCGTGAAATTAAGGATGGATGGGTGTTTGGTCCATGTCAAGAGGTCCGGGGAGGAGAAGGCGTCGAAGAAGGTTTGCTCCTCGTAGGCGGCCGAGTAGGTGGGATAGATCCAGTACTGATTGTTGAAGATGCGCGCTTCGGGGTCTGCATACCAGCCGGAGAAGACTGGATTACCTGCGCGGTCGTCCTGGTTGGTGTTGGTGTTGGACCTGGACCTGTCTGCAAGGGGGTTCTGAGAGAAAGCCAAGGCCATGACGGAGGGTAGGGAGAGGAGCATAGAATGAAGAATGCGATACATTCTGACACGAGGGCTGACTTCTGTGAGTCTTGTCTTGAAGGATGAAAGAAGGCTGGCGAAGGAATTGAGGGGTTGATCTCGGGGTCACTGGACGCTTGGACGATCCCCATCCCTACTCTCCTCTCCTTCCCTTGATGCAACATCGTCTCTCCTGCATTCATCTTATCGGGACGACTTTTCATCATGAACCTAGGAAAATACCAACCTGAGAAAGTCCGGCTTATTCTCCCTCAAGATGAGTGCCGTCCGCTGTCTAAATTTATCGTGACCAAGTTCACCTCGAGGATGCCTCGGGCTCAGTCCTTGACACAATACGAGATCCCAGCTTCGTGAAGCTCCACCCACGCTACCGGAACACGAGCCTCATCCAAAGAGATCTCACTGAGGTGCATACGATCGAATTGATCTGCCAGTGCAGAAATCCAAAATAGAACACTCCAACGCCAACCCGTTCTTATGTCAACCGTCCTCGTGAACTAGTCAGCCAGATGTAGTTCACTCTTCGGAAGACCAAGATCAGACTGATCCTATTCGTATCCGACTATACTTTCCATACATTTATGGCACCGGCTATAAGTATAAGGTGCGGCAAACCCTGTGGGGGCCAAATCCTATTCGTGATGTAGTGGCTAGCCTCTAGGGTTGGCATCCGAATGGATTCGCTGCATCCTCTAGGCCCCCAAAATAACAGGCCATACATCTATTGAACTGAAAGGGTAGCGGTCGTCGGATTGACCGGCGTGGAAGATGCTTCGTGATGCCTCTTCAGTTCGCTGATCTTGAGGCTCTTGATGCATCTGGGCAATTATCGGTATCGTATAAATTGTGCTCTCATGGCTGTTGAAAAAATCAATTGTCTTCTTTCCGGTCCATCGTGTGATAAACTGTTGAGAATAATTAAATATACATTCTCTGATTCAGTGGAGCGGACCTCGTGATCGAATCAGCAAACAATGGTCGGTGTACCTCACAGCACTGGCTGCTCCCGTTGTAGAGAGCGGCGGATCAAGGTGAGCAAACTTGGAGCCCTGAAAGAGAACCTTGACAGAGTTCACTTGCTAACTTCTTCTCAAGTGTGATCAAGCAACACCGGAATGCTCGCAATGTCGCAGATATGGCCGACCTTGTCCTGGGTACCGGCGCACCTACCGGTTCCAAGATGAAGGTCCCGGACTTGAACGCCGACACCTTTCATCTTCTAGCCGCTCTAGGCCATCCCCCCCTGACTCGGAGTCTTCTGCTTCAGAAGCGGCGAGGATGGTTCACCAGAATGCCCTTGATATGATGCGCCAGTACGCTTCCATGGGCCAAGACTACGTCAACACCGGCTCGCCTACCCATATCCTTCTCGAGAGACAGCATATCCAGTGCTTTGCAGACTTTATCCGCACAGCCTTCCCAACTATGTACTACTATAACCGCTTCCGCGCCACAGACAGACTTGACTTCCCCTCCTATGTCATTCGAGATATCGGGTCTCACACTTTTCAAGACGCGGCTGTTGCATGCCTGAGTTCTGTCTATCTTGCCTATCTCTCCCAGGACTCTGCCTTATTGAACACAAGTTGGCAGATGTACGCTCAATCCCTCCAAGAGGTGGCGCGGGCCGTACAGACCCGCGATGCTATGTCAGATGCAATGTTGAGCACCATGATGATGCTCAGCATCTACGAAATGTACGCCCAGACAAGCAGTGACGCCTGGGTCATCCACGCAGATGGAGTCAGACGACTCATGGTAAGCCGGGGTGCGCGTACCCATTCCCAGGGAATGGCACGGTCCTGCTACATTGCCTACCGCGGCTTTCTAGTAGCAACAGCCGTTTACAAAGGCAAGCCGTGTTTCCTGGACGGGGAAGAATGGCAATGCCTCTCGCATCAAGTCGCGATTGAGGACTCGCAAAAGCCAACCGAATGGCCTTCTTCCATCCATCCCGCAGAACTGGTCTTCATGGAAATAGTCAAGTGCCCGCGCTACCTCAGCGAGGCACTCGAGCTCGCATACCACTTCCCCTCTCCATCCGTCGCAGCCGCGATCCCGGACCTGATGCACCGCGTCCAAACTACAAAGCATAGCCTGCGCCAAGCGACCGCCAATCTCCGAGCCTGCATAGAACATGACAGTCGGTCCCAACCTCATCACCATTCACAGCAAGACAGTGAAACCGGACCATCTCTCCTCCTGCAAGGAGCCGAGCATACTCTTGTGGTCATGAGAGATCTGCTCGACAGACTTGCCAGAGCAGCGGCTAGACCGGAAACCAGTCGGGCCCTTTCGTTCCGTGTTGTTTCGGAGCTGGATCGAGGTCCGCCTCTGGCTCCTAGTAATAGGATTGATTTGCTTTCGGTGACCTGGTTAGATCGGATTGCTTCTTCTATGGGGATGATTGGGACGGCGATAGTCTCGGATTGAGGCAGCAAGATGAAGTTACGGCCTTGTGGAGTGCATTTGTTATAAACATAGAAAGTGTTTTCTTTTCTTGTTGTCAAATGCTTCGAATGTTTTCAAAATATTTTTATTTGATTTCAACTATATATAGAATCATTGCTCATAACATGATATCATGCTTAGTACTGCAAAGACTGCTCCAGAAGTCCCCGCAACTCATCCTTCTCAGCCTCCAGCTCCTCATTCAGATTCGGGGCAAGCATCAAGACCCGCTTCTGCGGAAGAGTCCCCTCAACCAAGCCCTCGATATCAGCCTCCTTGAAGCCAAGGTTCTTCAGACCAAGAGGCTGGTCGCCAAGATCCGAGAGGAATCTTGCAAGTGCCTCGCCAAGGACCTCACCTGCGCTCTCACGCTTGACATTTGTGATGTCAACGCCGAATGCCTCTGCCGCGGCAAGGTGGCGCTCTGGGTTTGAGGCTGCGGTGAAGCGGAAGACAGCGGGCGCGGTCACAGCGACAGATACACCGTGGGGAATAATCGGGTGGTCGACATTGTAGCCGGCGTGCTTGTAGCCTGGGTTCTGGCTGGAAATGGGGTAGGACATGCCGTGGCAGAGATGGACACCAGCGTTGCCGAACCCAACACCGGCTAGTGTGGCAGCGAGGAGCATTTGAGACTGTGCCTCTGAGTCTTCGGGGTCCTTCACGGCGCGCGGGAGATATTTGACTGTATCGCGGAGGGCTTGGAAGGAGAAGATATCAGAGATGGGGTTCGCACCCTGGTATGCGGGGCGGTTGATAGGGTTCGTGGGCCGTGGAGTACGCTCGTTGTAAGGAATAGCAGTCCAGGACTCGAGTGAGTGACAGAGGACGTCAAGACCAGAGGCGGCATGTACGGCCGAGGGCATGGTTCGAGTGTTCAGGGGATCACAGATTCCAAGAGTGGGCTTAAGGTTGCGGTGAGCAATACCGGTTTTGGCGCCCTTGGAAACAAGGTCGAAGATTGCGGTTCCGGTGGTCTCAGAGCCTGTACCTGCTGTTGTTGGGACTGCGACGAGCGGTCGTAGAGCTCTGGTAACAGGAAGGCCCTTGCCCAGAGGAGCGTTTACGAAGTCGAGGAAGTCGGCTTCGGGGTAGACGGTGTAGAGGTTCATGAGCTTCGCAGTGTCGATGACGGATCCACCACCTGATAAGTTAGCAGTTGTTTTGAAGTGGGATTAAGTACTACATACCGACTGCAAGGAAGGCATCGGGTTTGTAAGGTTTGGCGAATGCAATGGCTTCTTGAATGCTGTCGCGTTATTAGTACAAACGCCTAGTTCTCGTGTGGGAATAACATACGAGCTATCCTTTGGTTCAGTGCGAACCTTGTCGTAAATAGTAAACTCAATACCCTCGCGACTCAGGCCTTCAATGGCCTGCTTCATCGGCGTCAATTGAGCAATGTTGCTGTCTGTGACAACGCAAACTCGCTTCGCCTTCATGTTCGCAAAGTCCATGCCAACTTCCTTTGTAGATCCAGGCCCGAACCGGATACTGGAGGCGGCCATTTCAAAGGCGTACTCCTTCTCCCGCGAGGCATCTCGTGGAGTTGCCATGTGTCGCCGGACATGGTCTGCTAGAGTAGGAGATCGGTGGTGGTGATGGTGGTTGGGGTTTGAGTGGCAGGGACATGAGGGAGGATGGGTGTACTGGACGGTGCGCAGAAGACTGCGGGCTCTGGTGGCCGCTGAGGCGGGGATGCGAATTGCGGGTGTCATTCTGGGAATATACGACAAGGAAACTAATAGATAGAGAAATGTGAGTGCGGGAGAAATCCGCTTATATGGGTTAATGAGCCAGAGAGGCGAGGAAGAACTCCGAATTGGAGAAGTGGTCAAGAGAGAGTTCCTCTGGTTGAGATGAGAGCAAGTGGAGGAATGCGGGGACTCCAGTCGGGGAGATGGCCGTGCTCGACGGCAACCTCGGTCATCAGACTGCTTGTTTGAGCTTGTTGAAAACGATCTCTTATTCGATGAACCCGCTGCATTTTTACTAGCTGATTCCAATACTAGTTCTTATTTACACACTCTGAACGTACAGAGTATTGTGATTGTTGTCGGTGGAAGGGCATGCGGGATACCGAGGTTCAATCTCACCCGAGAATATACACAGGCTCCGGATTGATCAGTGGTCCTGGGCCGTCGACGTCATTCTTCTCTTCTAATTAATTGGTAGCACGATCTGGGTCAATGCAAGACACTGCAAGGTACCGACCGCTATCCGATAGTACTAGACGACTCGGTACATAACTTAGTAGACATTGTAGGTCGAGCGTAGATGTAAGCGCCCAAGCGGGGCTGCCTTAAGGCTCAGGCCGAACTCCCCAGCGTCTACCGTACTCCAGCTTTCTCTCTTCTGTCTTTCACTTCACCATTCAGCGCCATCTTTATCACTTTTCTTGTTATTTTATTCGATCCGTCTTAGAATATCATATTTTTCTTCCATATCTATAAACTCTAATCCTATAGTCGCAATGGCCCAAACTCCTTCAAATTCGTTCCAACAGCTAGAAAAGGTAAGCAATTGCCATTGCAGCGTTAACTGATGGTAGCTAACCCACAGCAGCTTGGTGAAGGAACATATGCCACGGTATATCAATTCTGCACCTCCCTCCTCGAGTCGATCCCTAACTCACCTCCTCCCTCCAGGTCTACAAAGGCCGCAACCGTCAAACAGGGGAGATGGTGGCGTTGAAGGAGATCCACCTCGACTCGGAAGAAGGGACACCCTCAACAGCGATCCGCGAAATATCCCTCATGAAGGAGCTACATCACGATAACGTCCTCTCGCTCTACGATGTCCTCCACACGGAGAACAAACTCATTCTGGTTTTCGAGTACATGGACCAGGACCTGAAGCGGTATATGGATACCCATGGAAACCATGGTCAGCTGGAGCCCGCCATAGTAAAGTCCTTCTCCCACCAGCTTTTGCGGGGGATAGCATTTTGTCACGACAACCGGATTCTCCACCGTGATCTCAAACCCCAGAATTTGCTTATTAACAGCAAAGGTCAGCTCAAACTCGCTGACTTCGGTCTCGCTCGTGCCTTCGGTATCCCCGTCAATACCTTTTCCAACGAAGTGGTAACACTCTGGTATCGCGCACCGGATGTGCTTCTCGGCAGTCGCACCTATAATACTAGTATTGACATGTGGTCTATTGGCTGTATTATCGCAGAGATGCTCACTGGCCGTGCATTATTCCCCGGAACGACGAATGAAGATCAGCTACAGAAAATCTTTCGTGTCATGGGCACACCCTCTGAGCACAATTGGCCTGGTCTCTCGCAGTTTTCGGAATACAAAAAAACTTTTCCGATCTATGCCCCTCAGGATCTTCGAACCGTTGTCCCGCGAATCGATCCATGCGGATTCGACCTGCTCAGGTCTATGTTGCGCCTTCAACCAGACTCGCGAATCAGCGCTGTGGACGCATTACAACATCCATGGTTTCATGATGTCCCTGGAGCTCGAGGTACCCCTTCATGAAATTGAAATTGCATAGTAATTCATCCGATTTCAAGCCGATTGTGCCGATCCCGATACATCACGCTACTTCCTCGGCACCACCAAGGACTGATTCAGCTCTAAACGGCGCATACGTTTAATTCACCGAGTGCAAACCAGTGGTCAACAACTCCTTCACTAGGGAAGGTTGTCATTCGGTGTATTTCGCAGGCCGCTCACCGTAAGATGACACGACAGCCCTATTCCACCCCGCACTTTTTTATGCGGACTTCTATGTCCGCGGCATGTCGCCCTCACCACCTGAGCGATAAGCCGGCGGTGTGCAGAACACCATGCCCTGATCCTGGGACAGTCAGCGCCACGCGAGAAGCGGGAACACCTTTTTCTTTTCTTTTTGTCAGCTTTGGCTCTGCGAGAATGACCTCGTCGCGGATCTCATGGCTAGGAGCTAGTATGAAGGGGGTCCTTGTGCAAAAACACAATCTTTATTTGTGTTGTCAGTAGGGCTGGATTTGCCCTGGTCTTTTTATATATAAATATATTTTGAGATATTATGAAACCCTTGTATCTTTGTAATCGAACTCCGGTCGGCATCAAACGATATCCATCAAAATTGTAGTTGTAACTATATTATTCTTCCCCCAGGTACAACTCGCGGACTAAGGTACCATAGTATAGAAACCCAATTACCCTTCTAGATCCAAGATGCAAGCGCGATAGGTTACTTCGTCGCATTCTCCTCAGTTTCTACTGTCAGCTTTCCATCCTGCTCACTGCCTTGCCCGAAAACACCCTGCATTTCCTCCAGTGAGGCCTTCAATGTCTGCACGACAACATTAGCAAAAGAATCTTTGGTAGGATCACAAGCTGAAAAGCAACATACCTCCTTCAGAAACACCCACGAATACACCACGATCGCATAATTGAAGATCGCAAACATCAAGAACATCCTCCAGCCAATATTGTCAATAGCATGGGGCGTCACTTGCGACATCATAAAGTTGAACAGCCACTGGGACGCTGCTCCTACAGTCACGCCGGTCTCGCGTAGCCGGCTCGAAAAGATCTCTCCGACGTACAACCATGGCAGTGCTCCCCAGGACATATTGAAGCTGAATGCTTCAGCATAAACCATAATGATCATCGCGATGCCTGACGAGGTGGCGCTTGAGTTGTCTCCATCTGAGCTCGTGGGGTGGGTCGCTAGAACGCAGGCAATGATAAGCATGAATGAGCCCATGGCGAAGGCACCCGCCATGAAGGGCACGCGTCGACCGATCCTGTCAACGACGAACAGTTGGAAGATGCTGACGCCTACAACTTTCACCACCCCGAAGAAACCTGTCACTAGCTTGGACGAGCTGCCTGCGCCGACGGCTGAGAAGATTTGGGTAGCATAGTACGCTAGGGAGGTATTTCCTGTTAGCTGGGCACACAGCTGAATCGTGATGGCGATGAAGATTCGGTATCGGTTGGCGGGAAGCAGAATCTCGCGCCACGTGAAGTTCTCTTTGACGCGAGCTTCTTCTTCAATACCTGCTAAAATCTCATCGAATTCCTGCTGAAGCTCTGGAGTTTCGTCTCCGCCACGAACCCATTTCAATGACTCCCACGCTTTCTCTGTCTTCCCTTTTGCTGCCAGCCATCGGGTACTTTCCTTCACCGTCGCCATCCCAATCAGCAGAAGCGTAGACGGTAGCAATTGCAATCCTAGCGCTATTTGCCATTGTTTTGGTTCCGACGGCTGCGTTTCGGTTACGGCAAAGGTGACCCAGTAAGCAATCATAACCCCCAGGGCGAAGAATAATTGAAAGCAAGCACCAAGTCGCCCGCGCATTTCCTTCGGAGCCATCTCAGCGGAGTACATGGGGATCAGCACAGTTGCAGCACCGATACCGATACCTGCGATTACTCGCCCAGCATAAAATGTTCCTAATGTATGGGCGTTGATAATCTGCAATATTGTACCAATGGAGAATATGATGGAGCTGATAATCAGCCCCGTTCGCCGACCGAGCCGCGATGCAACTGGCGTCGTGAAGAAACAGCCAAAGAAGGCACCGGCCTGCAATATAGAGACGGCATTGGAGTTGACAGTTGTTTTCTCTGCTGAAGAGTATCCGAAATCTCTCTGAAAAGACTCAAGCGTGAGTACGCCGCCTGTGGATATCAGCGACAGCCCGAGGCATCGAACACTGTTGAGACATACTGATGACACCAGTGTCAAAGGCAAAAGCAAAAGAACCCATGCAACTAGCCGAGGCCAGATAGGTTGCCCTTAGGAGGCCTAACTTCCGACCCATGATCAAGGGCAGCTCAGAAAAGGCTTGGTTGTTTGAGCTCGGAGACGATACCAGGTTGCCATGGGTTGCCAGACGGAAATGTCAACGATATATACCTGAGAGACGATCACGACATCACCTGGACGGTAGCACCTCATCAAGTAGCTCCAAGCTAGTCAGGACAATATAGATTGGCTGATGCTTCCTCAAGCTTAGCAGAAATATGCCGAATCCGGCAGTCTCGCCACTACTCCGTACATACCACCCCAATCCACTTATCCCCGCATTTTACCAGTAGTGACAGAGCATCTCGTAGCTTTCAATCAAGCTTTGACTTCGGGATCGCTCCATCATGTATCACGTTGCGGGGATGATCGCGGGTAAGGACGTATAGTACGATCCCCAGAGCCGAAGACTTTCCTCGAGAGTCATGGAAGGATACCGGAAATATTTTGTTTCAGAACCAATCTCAACATTCGTCACGGGGCGAAAACCATTTGATTCGACAGAATTGCGAGCTTTCATCCATTCAATACTCTTCAGCGCATTTCAAGGTGTCCTAGAGAAGCAAAGTACGCGGTCGGCAACTTAACCGAAATAGGTTAGTTGAGATATCGCAGTAAACCGGCTTACATCGGTTGCAATATTGAGGTCCGCGCTGCATTCATTGTCATCGAGTCGGTCATAAATTAGATCATATAGTATAGAAAGCTTGTTTGTTCTGGATTCTGGAACAATTGGGCGTCAAGTCTATGATTGTTTGACAGGCTCTGACATCTGGGCCTGATAAGTGGTCCGGGAACCAAAACGTGGAACGAAGTCGCTACTCTGATCGGTCAGCCAGGAATTAGACTGAACCAGGGTCCGGAGTATCTACAGAGTACTCCGTACGGAGACGATGAGACTTCTTTAGAGGGAAAGACCATCGAAGCTAGGTGGAAGAAATGAAGATCAACTCGGTCTTTGACAGCTCAGTCGCAATCAACGTGAGGAATTGCGCGTCCTCTGGGGAAGATGCCTGAAGATCGGCCCGTAGAAGGCTAGACTGCCAGGCGGTGGAGCATTTTCTGCCTCAGGCTTGGACCCTCAGGACGATCGTCCTCGAGTTTCAAGGGAACAGCGTCTCAGTTTCTCTTCTTGTTTCCCATTTATAGGCTGGACGGGAAGATATGCTGTTGACCGGTGTCCCGTCCTGATCCCAACCTTGCTTTTCTCCTATTGCGCTTCTATGCTGGTTGAATGACATCCTTGTCACTCTCTCTTTTCTGACACTCCTTCTCTCAATATTTTAGACATTCACTCATTTCATGTTTGACTAGATTGATAATTGATAGCCAAACACTTTCCAGCATGGTTCGCCATTTCCTCGCTGCTTGCAGCACCTTGCTGCTGTCGTCTCGCGCCTTTGCCGACAATTTTCCGTTCATGACCTTCCAAACCACCGAGTTCACGCCACCTCAAGTCCAAGTAACGAAGAGCGGTGCTACGGATCCGGGATACATCTTTGTTGGACCTCGTGGAAATCAGGATCTGGGTACCGCCGCCCTTATCTACGATGAGGACTCGAACTTGATCTATGAGGGCCCTCATGAAGTTACCGCAAACTTCAAGGTGCAGAAACTCTTCAATGAGGACGTCATCACCTTTTGGGCGGGGAACATGATGACTCTGGGATTCGGATATGGCACGGTTCACATTCTCGACAACACCTACAGAGAAATCTACACCGTCACTCTTGGGGGCGACTTTGTCTCGCCTGATGACGCTCCGCGGGATTCATTTATTGATCTGCACGAAAGCCATGTGACGAAGCGTAACACCTTGTTGGTGACAGCCTACAATGTGACCCAGCACGATCTGACTTCAATCGGTGGCCGCCCGGATGATTATATGCTGGATGGAAAGTTCTATGAAATCGACATTGCCACCAACGAAGTTGTCTTCTCCTGGAGCGCCTTGGACCACCTAGAAGATATACCTTTGGAGGAATCGCACCAGCACTGGGCGGAAGACGTTGGAGCCAAAGACAAGCCTTATGATGCCTATCACATCAACTCAGTTGAACTGATGGATGACGGTTATATTATCTCGCTACGCCACTTTTGGTCCGGATACTACGTCCACAACAACGGCACCGTCATGTGGAGATTAGCGGTAAGTCCATTACAGTTTATACCAGCAATCTATTCTGACCATATCAGGGCGAGAAAGGCGTTGGCGATTTCGAGATCGATGACAATGGGGCGTTCTCTTGGCAGCATGATATCCGCATCTATAACGAGACCGAAGAGGGCTTCGTGATGAGTCTGTTCAACAATGCGAACACCCCAACCGATGAAGTAGCAGCCACCACTGGACTTAGCTATGATGTTGATCTGGTCAACCGCAAGGCTAAGACTCTGCGTGTCATGAACGACACAGACGATGTGATTCACAGTGTCAGTCAGGGAAGCTATCAGCTTCTCAGCGAAGAGACCCAGCACGTTGTTCTAGGCTACGGTTCGATTGCCGAAGTAAAAGAGTACGATGCCGAGAACAATGAGGTTCTCACTGTCAAGTTTGGCGAGGACAATGCAGTCGCATCATACCGTGGCTACAAATGCCAATGGAAGGCAACTCCGTTCTGGAAGCCCGCTTTGGTCGTGCAACGGACGGGCTCGTCCTCCGTTATGGTCTACATGAGCTGGAACGGGGCGACGGAGTATGACAACTGGGCCATCTACTCTTCGGAATTCTCCGACGCGTCTTCCCCGAAATTTGAAGCCATTGTCGAGCGGAAAGGCTTTGAAGCTAGCATTGAATTGCACGGACTCCCTAGCGGATATCTTCAAGTGGTCGCACGAAAAGGTGACATTTCGCTAGGCACCTCAGAAGTTGCTTCGCTCCAGCAAGCGGAAATGGAAGCTTAGGGACTAGTCGCTGGTCGCACCCTATGAAGTCGTACAGAAACGGTGGCTTTATACCCTCTGAACCGTCGGCCTGGAAGCGTAAATGCTTGTCTAGTTTAATTTCATACTATATGTATATACTGTTGTTTTCAAGTACATATACTAATACAATATACATTCGATTATATCTCGCTAATGATTTTCATGAAAATAAGCTCATTGTAGTTGTTTAGCCGACGAACCTAATCGCCTATTGCTCATTGCCAGCATTGATGTCGTGATCACCGGAGCCTTTGAGCCATCCAATCTTCAATCGCAACACCAGAGCTCAGATCGCCGGCTCGGCTGTCGCTTGATTAACCGTTTGAGTCTAGTCTCCTCATAGTTAGCTATGTCGCGATTCTGAGCTCATCTTGCTCTATAGCAAAGAGCCTGGACTTGGTCGATAAAGACTATACTTTTCTTGTGACACTGATGCCTAGACCTGTCCTACGGCCATGCCACCCGGACCGACAGACACCACACTGAAGCAGTTCATGCAGATATGACACTTTGTCCTACCATGCTATGATCTTCTGGATTATGTTTCCCTCATGGAAGCATCCGTCTTGAACCATGCTTATCCGCGACCCTGTTTGAAGTCAGTCTAGGGTGATGACAAGCGGGCAGATCCATGACTGATCGGATGATTCATAGCTAATGGGGTGACGAAAGGTAACGAAGGGAAAATATGCTCTCCCCGTTTCTGATGCGAGCTTCCAGTGGAAGCTGGACCATGAATGGGTGGATGTTCAGGATGACTTCCTCCCGGCAGAGAGAGGTAGGGATCCGTTGGCCGGGTGTAAACGGACGGGAACGTTAGGTTGTTACTTGTGAGTTGCTTCGGATCTGCTCTCACGAGCAAGAAGAGTTAGTAAGGAGGTCGAGAAGTGAGAAGGTAGCAGATGAAAGATATAAAAGGGTGGGAATGCCGCTGAACTGAAGCCATCTACAGCATCCAGGCTAGCCAGCAAGCAACAGAATTCTGATCTAATCCTCTCACTCTCCAAGTCAAGATGCATCTCAACCTTGCTTTCCTCCTCTCCATCTCTTCGGCCCTAGCGGTGCCCTTCGCCCCCAAAGCGACAACCCAGGTCGAAATGGCCGACATGAAGGCTATGAACAACATGAAAGACATGCAAGCCGTGGACCCCATGAGCATCGAGCCCATCGAGCCAATGCGCATTACCATGCCCATCTCCACGAAGATGATACCCATGGCTCCCATGTACAACAACCCCAATAACAGCACCAACGCCACGCTCCCCATCGGCAACGCGGTCGTGATCAACCACTGCGCCTCGCCAATCTACCTCTGGTCCGTCGGCCAGAGCATCAGCCCGCAGTACATCCTGCCCCCAGGGTGGGCGTACGCCGAGTACTTCCGCCGCGACCCACAGACTGGCGGAATCGCGATCAAGATCACGGCCGTCAAGCACGGGCTGTACACCAGCGCGCCGCAGACTGTCTTTGCGTACAACCTCGTTGAGAATGCTGTGTGGTATGATCTGTCTGATGTCTTTGGAAACCCGTTTGAGGGTGAGACGGTTACTGTTGAGGGGTCGGAGCCCGCAATCCATTGGGAGGAGGGCGTGCCGCCTAGGGGTAGTCAAGTGAGGATTCAGAGGGCGGATATGAATTTGGTTTTGGATGTTTGTGCGGAGTAATTGGGCTTGAATTTGGTCTGATGAAATGGCCGGCTGAAGGTCGGTATGAATAGTCGGAAATGTACGGTTGGAGGATCAGGACGAATATGCCGTTGGGTATCATGTTTAAGCAGTAATAGGGTCAAGTAGTAGCCCAGAATGTCAATTGCCTTGGGTATCACTTCGATAGTAACAATTATGCTCTGAGGGAAATGAGTAGAAGCTGCATCCAGGTACATCAAACAGTATTCCCAACAATGAGTATCTATCCTCTAATTCTACTCAGCTCCTGTTTGCATTCGAAAAACGTCTCCTTCTGGCCGGCAAATTCGGTTTCGGTTTGGGAATCAAGTCGTGACTCGGATCCAACTCAATATAGTAACTTGGAATGCGAACTTGCGAGCCAGGGTTTGTTGCACCGATGCTATGAGGGTACATCTCGAGTATTCCACCTGGACCCTGAAGGGTAGAGACAAGTTGAATCTCCTCAGTAGGAGAAACTCGCCGGCGTCCCTTTCCGATAAAGACAATCAGAAACCTGCTTGAAGCACGATCCCAGGTTACCAGGTACCCGGTTTCTTGCAGCTGACGCTGATGCTCAGGCTGTTCTGTAGGGTGTTGTTCAGGGTACACCTCCATGTCCTTCTGATGAGAATCGTCCCCATCTTTCATAAAGCTAAAGATGTCCTTCTCAACCAAAACCTCGTCAGCATCAGCACATACTAGCTCCTTTGAGTATAGTAAGCCAAGTTGCATAAGATGTAGATTTGGTGCATGAGCAAAGTGACTTTGCCCTTTGGCGGTCACTTTGACGAGACCTAGGTCCGAAGTTGCTCTGTTGGGCTCACTGTCAGACCCCAGAGACAGCTCAGCCGGGGAGCGATGGGGGCTCCAGTATAATTCGACACCTGAGTCTGTCCATAGAGGAACGGACACCTCAACCATATCACCTTCGTATTCGTCTAGTAGACCTGCCATCTTTCTAAGGTCGTTAGAATACTTGGAGGATCCACGAGCTTGGATCTCTGCAACCAATCTTTCATGGCTCTCGTACCCAGCGCTATCTCCATCCATTGTCAGCAGTGGTTGATCGCTGACATCACGAGCGTCCGATGCACCAATGTGTAGTCCTTGGTCAGGATCCCAAATCACCCCTAACCTTTGCTCAATTCTATTCATTTGGGTATCGAGGATCCTCAGGTACTCCTGCTTCCCAGCAATTTGGCCTAATGATTGGCTGATGGTATCATCTTCGATGAGACGAGCAAGTTGACTGAACATCGATATCCCAGGTAAATTATTGCCAGCGCATTTCGATACCTGTTTTAGCGCGTCGAGAGCGCCAGCTGAATCGCCAGCATTGACCAGAGTCAAAGCGTACTCATACGCAGACCGAAATTCTTGAAAGGCAGGGTCCATATTTCCAACGGTCTGCTCCAAGTATTTGTTCCATTTCTCATGGCGAACAGCGTCGCTTCTGCTATGAAAGAGCAATGATAAATACCCCCCAATCTCGAGAGGGTTGAATTCCAGACGGCCCCAACAGAGTATTTGGTTCAAATTCGGACTGTCAGGCTCATCTTCGCCAGTGACAAGTCGAAGTAGCCCAGTCGGCTCGCTTTTTGGATCTTGCAAAGACGAAGTATGCAAGGACGACAGAAGACTTCGAACAAGAGAATTGCTGTTCTCTAGGTCTAAGGGTTCATCAGTCATAGAAAGGTAGCCCAACAAGTGACGTATCAAAGATGATTTAGACAACGCAAGGCAGGCATATTGCATTCCCAGCACATGAATATAGGGATCCTTTTTGCTGTCAAGTCTCCCAAGCCTCGTATTCAGTCCGTTGATGAACGAAAGTATCTCGCCGTATGTATTGTGTCGTTCGCATTTTTCCAGGACGCGACGCAATTCCACCTGGAACTGTTTGCTTGTAGCAGCATCGCCTGAGCTACTAATTACATTGCCTTCCACAAAAGCCTGTAAGCCCTGGAGGTCATTCAATCGAGAAAGAGCGTTTTCTCTGTTTTCGAAATATCTGTCGACGCCACGCGGTTGACGTATCCATAAAGGGACAGGTGAAGAGTCCGGAGGCCAATCTTTCAGGTAAATGTTCGTAAGATGTTGTCTGGTATTTGGTCTCGAACTCGCGATGTGAGCGTCCTTCTTCAAGGCAAACTTTAATAGTTCGGCCTGTGTGGGCCCATTCTTGCTGTGGATGCCGGTTCCAGTGGTGATCTGACGGCGGGGCGATTGCAATCTATACAACGTAGGCCGCATTCCACCCAGTTGCCGACACCATAGTAACTGACAATTAATTTGAACAAGCATGAGGGAGTCGCATTAGGACATATCACCACCCAATCGTGTCACAAACAAAGCCAGGTTGCTAGTCTCCAAAAAAGGCCCTAAGCCGCCAAGATCACCTGATCAAGGTCACGGGATAGACTAAACAGTGAAGGCGGCGGTCTAGGCGGTCAAGACGTAGCCAACCTCTTCATGCTCGACCGCTGCACTCATTTACATCATCATCAAGCTGTTTACTACTAGTTTTCTTATTCAACATCGCTCTCAATATGTCACCTAAGCGCAAATCCGATCGTAATTCTGCCGAGCCTTTGGCAGAAGAAAAGCCGCAAGAAAGCAGTACCGCACAGCCATCAGAGGATTCTGCGAAGCAAAGCGCGGACAAGGAAGACAACAGTGCAGCTGCAAAAGCACGTCAAAGGCAGGAGAGATTCAAAGCACTACAAGCGCGCGCAGTAAGTTGTCCTCCAACTTGCAACCTCCAGTGAAACTAAATTTGAAACAGAAATCCGGAAACGAACGCAATCTTAAAGAGACTGCGGCCGAGACACAGCGACTCGCAACAGACCCAGCTCTACTCTCAAATCTATCGCGCAAACATGCCTTTGCTTCGCACAACTTACTGAAGGCTGATACGGAGGCCGCTGGGGAGGATTTTGAGCGTAAACGCGCATGGGACTGGACCGTGGACGAATCCGAAAAGTGGGACAGGCGTGTGGAAAAGAAACAGCGCCACCGTGACGATGTCGCATTTCAAGATTATACCCAGGATGCTCGCAAGGTTTACAAGAGACAGCTGCGGGAGATGAAGGTTGACCTGGAAGGCTACGAAAACGACAAGATGGCGGCCATTGAAAAGGCTGCTGCAAATGGCGATCTGGAAATTGTCGAAACCAACGATGGCGAGATGATTGCAGTAGACAAGAATGGCTCCTTTTACTCCACAGCAGACACGATTGGATTTACAGACAGCAAACCCGACCGCGCCGCTGTCGATAGGCTAGTTGCTGATTTGAGAAAGGCAGAAGAGGTCCGCCTCAAGAAGCGACGAGACCGCCGTGGTGGAGAAGATGAGGGAGACGTTACCTACATCAACGAGAAGAACAAGCAGTTCAACCAGAAGTTGGGTCGATTCTACGACAAGGTAAGCCATCTTACGATCTTACGCTGCTTGTACAATAATCTGACTTTTCTTTTTAGTACACCACCGAAATTCGTGACAGTTTCGAGCGAGGCACTATGATATGATATATTACAACTACTATACAGTTCTCACAGCCGGCTTCGGCTGGAATGAGTTCAAATCTGGTATTTGAATCATCAGCCAAAAACCCGCGCACCGACGCTAGCCATCATCGCCGGACTTTCACAACATATTTTTCCTCCACGCTTTGGTGGCCAGCGATTCAATCTTCCCTGGTCCAACTGGTCCGCTAATGGACTCGTCATCCAGTGCCTCGACCACAGCCTCACCTACAGTGTCCACTTGGAACGGCTTGTCCACCATAACTCCAAACATACTCAGTCTGTTACCGAGAAGCGCATTGACCTGTGATCCAAGAAAGCCTCCAAGGGCTATCGGTAAGGTGAATTTCCGGCTTGAGTCATACATGAATGGCGGCCGCACGAAAACACTTCGTAAGTTCGGGAGTTGGGAAGATATCGTTGCTTCAGCTTCTCGTTTTGTTGTGATGTATCTGCTTGGGAGGATCGGGGCGCCTGATGAGGCAGAGATGTAGACGAACGTCGAAGCATGTTCATTCATGGACTCCTGCGCCAAAGCAATAGCTATCGAATATCAGAGAATTGTTAGCCAAGGTCGTGGTAGATTTTGTCAGAATGCATACCGGAATCCCTGTTCATAAGCTCATATGTAAACTGACCATCCCCCTCTAGTGGCTTGAGCGCCTCACCCTGCTGCCTCTGTAGCGGATTCTGACTTCCTGCCTTCGACGAGCTGAAAGCCCTCTGCAAACCAGATATAATCGGTTCCCGCCCTTGGACCACACCTTTGTAGTCCGCTTCGAGAAGGATTCCCATACTGTGAACCACCGCGTTCGCATCTTTGAGAAGCGGTTTATACGTCTCCGGCTTTAAGATATCTGCCTTGGCCCACTCAACTGACTTGGCCCATCCTGGCTGCTGGGGAGAGCTTGTGATTACATCCCATCGTGGTTCTCCGGAGCGGCTGTAGTAGAATTAGAGACGGTTTGTTCAGTGTAAACACAAGGGATAGAACTCGTACCTGAGCGATGTTACAGACCAGCCCCTAGCGACGGCTGATTTGCAAATCCTTGAGCCTGACCATGGCCGCACGAGTTAGTACAGTGTACCTTGTCCCTATCGCATCAGCTGAGGAAATAGTACCTAAGAATCCATTTCCACCGGCGACAACGAGCTTCTTAGTGGCCATTGTCTTTTGGATTGAAGGTATAGATAGCGCAATGGCTCAATTACACTCGCAGACACAACGTAGGAAGTTGTTGAAGAGTATGACGCCAGAACCCACTGCGGAAGAAGCTCTGCCGGAGCTCAATGGAACCACATTCTTATCAATGCTTATCTCCATGTCACGTGTAAATACTTAAGAAAGAGATCCCGACGCCGACTGCGGACTCCTCTGTTCATCCTTGCGACACTATTCAGGACTGAAAGTCACAATCTACGATTATCCTACGTGAACGCTTGTTATCGCTGCACAAATCTACACTATGCCTTCCGCAACAGGCAATAAGCGTGTCAGGGTGAGTTTGAGCGAACCCATCAAGGGACCAGGACTGACTTGAGAACTACAGGGTGTCTCAATCTTTAGACCTTTCGGTTCGTGCTCCTCATGGGCACATCGCGTCTGCATTTATCCGCGCATTGACTGACTTGAACAGTTTTCGGTAGCGAAGCGAAACCCTTTGACCCAGCCGCAAAACCCGGCAACGTTTCCTCTGATCACACCCACCAATGGCGCGTCTACGTCCGCGGCGTCAACGGCGAAGACATTTCGTACTGGATCAAGAAAGTGCAATTTAAGCTACACGAGACATACGTCCAGAATGTGCGCACCGTCGAAGCCCCGCCCTACGAAGTCACCGAGACCGGATGGGGAGAATTCGAAATCCAGATCAAGATCTATTTTGTGCCAGAGTCGATGGAGAAGCCGCAGACGCTTTGGCATAGTTTGAAGCTACATCCTTATGGACCCGATGCGGAGGGGAAGAAAGAAAGACGCGAGGCGGTTGTCAGTCAGAATTATGAGGAGGTTGTGTTTAACGAGCCGGTGGAGCAGTTCTATGAGTATCTGACTGGGGGTGCTGGCACACCGCAGCCACAGAAAGGAAAGGGAGGGAAGAATGCGAAGCAAGGTTCTCAGCAGCGTGGTGGAAGGACCGCAGAGATACCGTATAACGACTCGCCGGAGAATCCCTATAGTCGGACGGCGGAGAGCGCAGAGCTTGATCGGTTGGGAGAGGCTAATAAGACTGTGGAGCAGATGATCAAGGAAGAAAAGGAGCGGCTTGTTGAGCGTGAGAAGCGACTGGCTGAATTACGTGAGAGTGAGGGGGTTCCTACGCAGCCTACGAAGAAGCGGTAGGCCTTGCTAGACAACATGTTGACTGGATTACGCCAATCATCGCCTTGGCTCTCAGTGCCTCGAGCCTACTCGGAACAGAACCCGCCAGGGAACCCAATCACTACGAAAGTGCCCGTCTTTCTACGCCCATCGACAAATATAGCTTCGTCCGTTGCAAAAGAGGCCACAATCAGTGCGACACGCCGGTCTTATTAGGACCTCATATCTTCTCAGGCGTTAAGAGCCTCTCCCCAACAACTTTTATGCGTCCAGCATCGTTGCATCGAACGACTATTGTATGGATGCCCCTGGGTTCAGCTTGCTGTCGGGCCATGCCAGACTGGACAATAAACTACCGAGCAGCGCCTCGACCCTCAAGACATCCTTGTTAAGGTAACGCATGTACCATGGAAGACATATTTGAAGCATTGTGAAATGTTAAAAACATCAAACGATGCTGTATTTTTTGCTGAAAAAAACAAAACGACGCTTTCTCTCTATCATTATGTACAGAACAATTCAAGAATCATGGGTGATCAAGCAATATCTCAATCCGCATAGTTCGCAGCAGCCTTAGTATCATCCCTTGTCTTCTTAAGAAACGGTATCAAATCCGTTCCTCCAGTCCCACTAATCCCATTTGAAAGCTTCTCATTCGAGTCTTTGTCCTTCAAGTGCGTCTGCGTGGAGCTCGCCAAATTCAACCGATTAGGCGTACCCTCTGGACGGGGCATCTTCGCGGCCATGATAATATACCTCGTCACGATCTGGATGTGCTTGTCGCGGAATGAGCCAAGCGACATGACGGCAGCGTTATATGCGTCTCTCACAGCTGAGCCAAGAGGGGAGCTCATTGCATAGTCGCGCAGGTTGGCGTTTCGGGTGAGCATTTCAAGGAAGCGTCTGTGAGGCCCGGGCATGTAATTTCGCATCTCCTATGTCTCATTAGTGAATTGTCATGTCTGGGAGATTAGGGCGACGTACATGAATGTATGGGGTCTTCCCCTGGGGCTTCGCCTTCGGCAGTTCAGCTTTCGTGGGACTTCCCAACGCGGAGTGGTCGACGCCCAGGAAGATATCGAAAGTCTGGATGAGCGAACTTTGCGCATTACTTCCACCGCTATACTGATGCCACTCGCCCTTGCCCTGCCCGATATCATAGAACAACCCACTCGGCAAACCCGCAGACGCCATGTTCTTGCTTCCAGCAAGATAAGGCCTCAGCTGGTGGAAGAACACGGCAGGTCGGTTCTTCTCATACATTCTCTCCAGGATCCGTGCGAGCTCCTGGAACCCGTCTGCGATTTGGTTCAGGTACGCGACGATCCTGCCGTTGTCGCCGACGCTCGCGGCTTGGATGGTGTGGAGTATGAGCTGGATGATTTGGGCGCCGCGGGCTTCCATCGCGACGGAGATCATGAAGAACCATTCTTCGTCTTTTGTGCCAGTGAAGGAGAGCGTGACGTTGAGGTTGTCGGTGCAGGTGAGGTCTGCGTTGGGGGATGTGGTGGACCAGTTCCACAGGTTGAGGGCTGCGTAGGTTGCGCAGGGAGGAAGTTCGAGATGTTTTGAGACTTTGAGGAAGGGGACTGAGATTGCGGGAGGGAGGGTCTGGATAATATGTTAGTGGTATCTTCGGTGGTACTAAGGGGAGTTCAGGTTGACTTACGTCTCTTGGTGTTTCACCTCCCCAGACATAGGCGTGCGTGAAGTATGCGAGAACAACATAGGCCCTTCTCCATTCTGGCTCTGTCTGCAGTTTTGATGTAGATAAGACTGGAAGACTATCGATAGCCTCTCTGATGGTTCCTTCACTGATACTTGCAGTCAAATCTCTGGCAACGTCTTCCCAGGGAGCGTAGTAAGCGTTTGGTAGACATTGTAGAGGAGAATCACTAGGAAGAAAGCCATTCCTGGCAGAGACCTCGTACGTGTCGAGCGAAAAGTCTGGTGATGTGAGCATTTTTATGGATATGAGAGGTTTGTAGGCTGGAGAGATAGAGAGGGTATAGAGGATGAGGTACAGAAGACAACGTTTGCATATGACCCTGACAATCTTAAATAGACGTAATGCTATTGTTCAATGGCATGACAAGAAGAGCGGGCCCGGATCTCTTCACTAATCTTATCAATAATCTATCAACGGTTTGTCTTCTATGGGATAGTCTGCTGTAAATTGCACCGGAACATACCAGACCAGACAGTCCGTCTACAGCGCCAGCGATCCTTCAGCCAACATTAGATTAATACCGCGAGTCATACTTTCGTTATTTTCCCATTGATAGCGATATGGAAAGCCACAGAATATGAATGATATCAGCAGTTATCTACAGTCCCAACCAATTTGAAGGCGAGAAGACAAAGTTGGTGATACAAGTGGGCACGGAAGCCAGCCGGGCCAGGGCAGAGTCTTAGTATGGCGCGGGGCGGATCAGCTCCGGGTCTGCAACAGGAAGCATCATCATGCACCTGCAGTCGAGGCTTATCGGAGGCTGATTGCCTGGAGCCCCGCTATAAAGTGAGGACAAGAGGTTGTGCTGCAAATTGTAACTTTGTTTCTTCAGAACCTCTCCCCTCATTGTCTTCACCATGTCTAACCACGTTAATGGCGTGAAGCCTACATTCCCCGACAACGCAGCGTCTCAAGAGTATGCAGCGTCTCTGGACGCCGCGGATCCTCTTGCGGGATTCCGTGAGAAATTCATAATTCCCTCAAAAGCCAATATCGCGTCCAAAAAACTCGCGAAGCCCGGTACGTCTGATTGGAGTTGTAATTAGATAGTTTCACGCTGACATATCACTAGGCCTCTCAGCCGATGAGTGCATCTATTTCTGTGGAAACTCGCTTGGTGTCCAGCCTAAAGCTACTGCAAAGTATCTCGAGGCACACTTGGATACATGGTCGTCGATCGGTGTCAATGGACACTTTACTAAAATCGAGGACTCCCCGCTCGACCCCTGGTGGGTTCAGGCAGACCAAGCAGCACGCTCAATGTCGAAACTCGTTGGTGCAGCACCGGAAGAGGTCACGGCCATGGGCACTCTCACTGCCAACTTGCACTTATTGATGGCAAGCTTTTATAAGCCGACAGCTACCAAGCACAAGATCTTGCTGGACTGGAAGGCCTTCCCTAGTGATCATGTAGGTCCAACCATTTCATTTCGCATCTATGAAGATAGAAGCTCACACCAAGTAGTATGCCATTGAATCTCACATCGCATGGCACGATCTCGACCCTAAAAGCTCCATGGTGCTCATCGGTCCCAACGAGGGCGAGTACCAGATCTCCACGCAGAAGATCCTCTCCTATATCGACGAGCACGCTGCTGAAGCAGCCATGATCCTTCTACCCGGTATTCAGTACTACACTGGTCAATATTTCGACATGCCAACCATCACCGAGTATGCCCACTCTAAGGGTCTCGTGGTTGGATGGGACCTGGCGCACGCCTTTGCCAACGTCGATCTGAAACTCCACGACTGGGACGTAGACTTTGCTGTCTGGTGTACCTATAAATACGCGAATGCCGGTCCCGGGGCTATGGGCGGTCTCTTTGTCCACGAAAAGCACGGCAAGGTCGATTACAGCCAAGGAGAGGACGCTCCCCAGTTCCGACACAGATTGGCCGGTTGGTATGGTGGTGACCGGTCCGTGAGATTCAAGATGGACAACAGTAAGTGACATTATTCTGAACAACGCTACAGATCAGACAGAGTCTAACTTCACGCGCAGAATTCAAGCCCATCCCCGGAGCAGGAGGATTCCAGCTTTCCACCTCCTCGGCCGTGGATCTCGCCTGTCTGTGCGCTTCGCTATCGGTATTCGATCAAACATCGATCTCCGACCTGCGCCAGAAATCCAAAAAACTAACCGCATACCTTGAATATCTGCTCTTGAAAGACACAACAGACGAGACGCGTCAATTCCAAATCATCACTCCCTCTAACCCCGACGAGAGAGGCGCTCAGCTCAGTGTCCTTCTGAAGCCTGGTTTGCTACAGAAGGTGGCCGATAAGCTGCAGGAGGCGGCCATTGTTTGCGATAAGCGGGAGCCTGGCGTTGTCCGCGTTGCTCCAACTCCGCTGTATAACACGTATAGCGAGGTTTGGTTGTTCGTGAAGCAGTTCCGGGCTGCTGTGGAGGAATAGGGTTATAATTGACTGGAGAGGTATTCTCGGGATCATGTATATAGATATGGACTAAAAACTTGCATAACCAGTGAATGGCCTAAAATACTTACGGACAACGAGAGGGGGAGCCATGTCTAGAGCTTCGACGGCTTAGACTCGAACATGAAGGAAGTAGAGCGCTATAGTTCATGCCGAAGCGACGGGAAGCGACGGACCGTGTAAGAAGATTTGTCACGCCAATGAGCGGAACACAAGGCGGTTACAACTTGAAGATCTATGCGAGTGAAGCAGGACAAAAGTTTCACACATTGGGGCTCTAGCTTATATACAACGTCAAAACCTTCTACTCAACCAGCCCCTCATGGGATAGAGATACACCCGCCAAATCTTTGAGAACATAGCTGAACGATCAACGCGCTGAAGTCAGTCTAGTTGTCACCAAAGAAGGTCTTGTGGCCAAAGACCATGCGGCCCATGGCGTACATGGTGACTAGGACAGAGGTTAGTCATGAGCACGATCCTTGTCTTCCCGATTAACTCACCAGTTCCAAGACCGTAGACGGAGATGAGGTAAGGCCACATAACGTAACCACTGCGAGCGGTCTGTTCATGTATAATTCGTGTTAGAGGACCAGGAGACTGGCGCAGGAACGAAATCATATTGGTTGTGCGGACTGACCTTCCACCACTGGCGCTTGCCGTCGTGCTGCTGGAAGAGACGCTGGTAGTAGGGGACACGGTTCTCACGGAACACGAATCTGTAATATGGAAGACACGAATTAGCAATTGTCGGGTCTCAATGGGGTTGTGCATTGCAGGCAGAGCTCCGCCAATCGAGCAGGGATATCGTAATGCCCGAGGCAGCAATTGGCGAGACGGGTTGCCGGAACAGGGTCTGAAAATTTGCGAATCACGTACCCGGCCATGCGAGGAGCGGTGCGAAGCATTTTGACGGTGTATGGGTGCAACGAGGAGGGTTTGCGAAACGAGAGGAGCGCAATGACGGACGAGGATCGAACGATCAGTTGATGTCGAGAAGTGTGGGCCCGAAAGCAGCTCTCACGTGATTTTCCTCAGCGTTCCGCCTTTCAGAGAGCGGCCCTTATTAATGTCATGTGACACTGATGAAGCAGCTTTTTGGGCGATCTGCGTAGCAAAAGTTGAGGTCGCGTTGCGCAATCAATAGAGCTCTTCGACATATCTAGCTGCTACCATCACCTCGTCCTCGGAAGCTGAAATTGGAAAGCAGGATGATTAGGTCGTGTCCAAATTCTCGGCAATCTACTCCTCAGACAGATGCGACCGGCTCTTCTCCGACTATTGAAGAGGCCATCGACACTCTCGGTCCTTGAATCCCTCCTATCGCCTACGTTTGACCCGAAGCACGTTCGAGCTCAGCTCTGCACAGTATGCCTGCATCGTCAATCGCGAATCGTCCAGTTTTCGCACGGATTGCCTCAGCCACGGCGTCTACTCCAAAGGGTATTTCCACATACCTTCAACAGGCCTTCGAGCTCGCTTCATGATCGAGACCGCACGATTTTAGTTCGCAAAAGGCCATCACACTGGAAAGGTCTCGGTCTACAGATAGAGAAACTGGATTACGAGTCCGACGTTGGTAATACCCGCGATGTTGGTACGCGCTTGGTCGACGATCCGGGCAATCGCGACGACCTAGACCTCTGGCTGGAATTACTTCTATATCGCCAGCGGCGCTATGGAGACGAGGGGACTTTGGAGATATGGAAAGGATTGATGAAGCGCGTTGGTGGGCTACACCTTCCAGTGGATGGTGAGGCTGCAGATATCTTCTGGCAAAGTTTTGTCGATGTCGGTCTCAAGAATGACAAGTTTCTGAAGGAGATCATTGAGTATTCTCTTGAGCTGTGGAAAGAGAAGGGCAATCGTTGGCCAAATCTGTACCAGAGCATTGTGGGTTGGTTTGTCAAGAACGGAATGGCAGATCGTGCTGTGAGATGGCATAATCGACTCCAAAAACCACACCTTTCCGACCCAAACGACATCTCTCATTGTCTCAAAGTGGCACTGGATGATTATGACAGCCCTCGTAAGGTATCATGTGGTTTAGCACCTCGAATATCAGCTTTCCAAGAGCTATGCAAGCGTACGATCGGTCATCAGGTCTACGGCGATGTCATCCAGACTTTAATATCGAGTGGCAAAACCAAAGAATTGCTTCGGATGCATCGTTTTTTGATTTCACGAGGAGATCATCCACGATCTCTTGAAGAACTCGAGCCGCTACTCCATTTCATACACCTGTTCTCGAGTAATGCTGTCAAAGAGACAATGGTGCTGTACGTCAACCAGCGATTCAAAGATAAGGCAGGAGTCGCCTCGACGATGAAAGAGGCACAAAAACTGCACGTCCAGAATGGATTTCATGAGGGTGGATTCAACGATGACTTTGGATCTCGAATCTTTGCAACCAAAGCTTTACCTCTAGAGATGATCATCTCTGGCCTGAAAACGTTTGGTGTCAAAGCCATAGGCCCTCTCTCACTGCGTGAGATGGGCAGGCGGGCTCGTGGGGCCGAAGACATACTAGAAAAGCTTGATCGGCTGAAGAACAGCGATATCTCCGTTCAGGACAGTGTTTTCACGCGACTCTTTTGCCGCTTCGCCGCGGAAGACAGCCAGCTTCTTTCCGCGTTAATACACAGTGACCAGCATCATGAAGTGCTCGAAGATTATAGGACACAGGCGAAACTTTTATTATCTCAGTACGCCGCCGGTGACAAGCGACAGCATGATCTCACTATGGTGGTCTTGAAAGAGCTGCTTGGCGAGGGATATGAGTTCCAGACCATACAAATTCAGAAACATCTGTCAGCGGGCGAGGAATCAGCGGCCTTAGATGTTGTGAGCCGCATGCTCATTCAAGGCATCAATCCCAACCGAGATACCGTGAACTGGATGGTGAACTATCTTTTCGGTCCTCGGAGGCCGGGGTTTGCGCCAGTAACTTCGAGATCTCCTCGCACCGGCCGACCTCTACCGGACATTCTTCGTTTTCTCCAGGGCCTTTCGAAAGCGGGTGCAGACGTCCCTATCAAATTGTGGAATGAATTGCTTAAGCGAATTGGAATGGCCGATAACTGGGATGACCTACGCGCTTGTTGTCTGTGGCTTGCAGGTCATTACACGGCTCCAAAGTCATCAATTGAAGCGACGCAAAACCAGAAACAGACACTGCAAAAAATATTCGACCGTCATATGCAAGAAGCAATTGTCCATTGGGGTTTCATTCCAAATCCGCCGACCAAAATATTGCACGAAGACTATCATGCCACTGGATCCAAGGGCGAGCGGCTGGTCCCCTTTGCTCGGGCTATGATACTTCTTCGGGAATTGGAAAATCGAGGGGTTGATGTACGGATAGCAACGGTCCGTCGCGTCTGCTGGCAACGGCTTGTCATGCTGTATGGAAAGACCCCCTTTAGATCCGCAAAGAAGCGAAATCGGACGTTACGCGAGCTGAACCCTTATCCGTTTCTGTGGGTCCTCAGGGACCTTAATTCAGCCTGGGGTGGCGAGCCTCTGTTCAATAAGTCGCGGGAGAAATGGCTGTGGCGGTTGCTTTGCACTCACTACCCGTCTCTCACCAAGGAGAATAAGAAGCGCAGAAGGAATATGATGGACAAGGGCAAGATGACCAGGATTGAGAGACATCAGAGATTCGAAAGGAAAGTCTCTGCGCATCAAGGTCACACAAGGCCGCGCGATTACAATGTACTTGCAGATTTATAGTGTAGCAATAATGTATAGTAGCAATGTTGATGCCTACCCTTCCACGTGACACGGTGCCCCGGAAACCGACTGAGAAACTCCGCCACGACAAGCTGGCGCGTCCCAAACGTCAGCCGGGCCCCAAGAATAGCGCAGACTCCAGAAATTCAATCTCGGTGGATCGTTTTGTGAACACAAGAAGACCAAGAGTCTCAGTTTTGAGCTGACACACCAATAATGTCTGCGCCGGTCCCACCTCTACTTAGAGTACTGCATCTAGATCGCCCGCCAGTGCAGCCTCCTACCCAAATAAATAGTGCTGGAGCTGCCCACCGTATACAATAATTCCAGTCTTTCAGTTCTGATCTTCATCATTTTTCATCCACCCTGTCGATAAAACTACCTACCGAATTTGACATTGCTTGAGAACGCTGGGATACATTGAATTCTTATCTAGCATTCTGATTAGAACTGAATCACATTGCTTCTTCCCCTTTCTTCTCCCTCTGCCAGCTCTGCAACTCCAACCCTGTCAAAACGTCGCAAGATGTTACTGGCCAGACTCCTGGCTCTTCTGCCCCTCGCAGCAGCCACGATCACTCGTCGAGCTACAGCATGCAACAACTCTCCAGACCTGTGCTCAAAGTCCTACGGCGATATCACTCACCTAGGAGCACATGACAGCCCTTTTCTGCGCGACGGGTCTACTAGCGATTCTATTTCGGGGAACCAGTAAGTCTTGACTCTTTTTGCGATCGGCTACATTGTGACGCTCTTGTTTCTGACTCGAATTGGTTTATAGGTACTACAATACTACCGTTCAACTTGACGCTGGAGTCCGCTTAGTAACCGCCCAGGTGCACAACGAAGATTCACAATGGCGCTTGTGCCATTCCAGTTGCAGTCTTTTAGACGCTGGTCGGCTTCGAACGTGGTTGTCTGAGATCAAGAAATGGCTGGATTCAAATCCAAACGAAGGTATGTCGGGTTAAGGCTGCTGGGTCGTCTGTCGCGATAACCATACTAACGGGTCTCAGTGGTGACTGTTTTGCTAGTCAATTCAGACAGTGCTACTGCGTCAGACCTCAATTCGGAGTTCGAAGCCGCGAATATCACGGACTACGCATACCAACCTACTTCGACGTCCGCGCCCAGTTCGTGGCCAACACTGCAGGAGCTCATCAACGACGGGAAACGACTTATGACCTTTGTCGCATCGTTGGACGACAATACAGATGCTCCATATCTGATGGACGAATTCACCTACGTCTTCGAAAACAGCTATGATGTAACGTCGCCTTCGAACTTTTCTTGCACCGCCGATCGACCCTCTAGCGTCAAGGGTAATGCCGCCTCGGCCATCTCGTCGAACATGCTCCCTCTGCAGAACCACTTCCTCTATCAGACCGTCATCCTAGACTACCAGTCACCGAATGAAAGCTACGTGGACACCACCAATGCACCGTCCGGAGGTGTAGGAAACCTAGGCGACGCAGCATCCGAATGCAAGGAAAACTGGGGCCGTCAACCAGCGTTCATCCTGGTCGATTTCTTTGACAAGGGACCTGCCATCGACACGGTAGATAGCCTCAACGGCGTCACGAATGCCGTGGGTCGCACGAATGTGTCTCAGATCGCGGAGGATCAGGAGAGCTCTGCGTCTACATACTCCAATGTGTTCAAGGGACTGGTTGACCTTGTCCGCAGCGCCCAGGCTGGCGCGAACCCTAGTATGGGTGAGTGGATCTGGGCCGGTGGTGACTGGGGCGAGATATTAGGTGGTGGTATCTCTCTTTAGCGGGGGATTGCCGACTGTGGTTTCTCGGTTATGATGTTTTTCGTCTGCTACGTACTCATGATACCAGATTGATTAGACCAGCCCTTTCGTTAGAGCAATGCATGGTTTGGAGTTTTGGACAGTCATTAACCCTTGCAGTAATGTTTGGTGGACCTTGCTGTCATCGAAGTAGACTAGATCAATTATCCCGAAGCGTTGGGTTATATCCACTACTCTTTCAAGAGTTGGTTGACCTTGTTCACCTTGTCTTCAAACGATTGCACCTTGTCGGTCCTACGCAATCCCGAGTTAGCCCCATGACCACATAGAACCAAACAGCGCAGCCTGCGACTGCAATGCAAGTTTTCATCGAGGTTTTCAAAACAGGAACACCCAATTGCACCAGCTAAGCCGACCATAACATGCAGTGCGGCGGGCATATGCTGCAGAGCATAGGCAGGTGGTTGAAATGAGAAACAACGTGGTCAAACGACGAACCTTGAGCCAACACGGATATCAGTCTGGATCCTCACGATCCCTTGATCATGCAAAATTGTGTGCGCCTGACCAATGACTTGGTGTACTCTGTCCCAGGGTCCTTCTGTTTGTATGAGTGGGGCCACCCGACAAAAGGGAGGGCAACCCATTAGCCCGCGTTCCTTTGACAGCAGAAGAAAAAAGCAAAAAAAGGGGAGGTAGAAGAGATGTAAGTAAAGCGCCAGGCAGGGAGAAATGATTCAGTCGGTGACACAGCTTCTCATCGAGATTGAGGGGTAGGTAAATCATGATAGATAACGCTGGGGCGGGGACAGGGGAGCCCCGTGCAGGAGGAAGCGTTTGGCATTGGAGGTACAGTGCTGCTACTCAAGCTACACTTGGCAGCGCATCGTGTACTCTGTACCGAAAGATAGCTCTGTAGGCGCGGCAGACGTACCGAGGGTGGTGCCAGCCGAATGCATGACGTATTTCAGACCAGACTTCTCAATCAATCGTTGGACGTCGGCGATCTGAGAGGAAACAGAGGGCGACGATGTGCCGATCTGATCAATAGGCGCGCAATGTTAGCTTGTAAAGAATAGAGTTCTTCGTCGAGAAATGACAGGACAGGACAGCGGTAGACGGAGACAAGGAATGATGACGGTGCATGTATTTGAGACATACAGGAATCAGACAGAAATCTGCAGTGCAGTGAGAGGGAGTCGGAATGGAGGCCATGCCGAAGTGAGCGAGGTGCGTCTGACTACAAATGCAATGGTATTGAAAGGGTGAGATGACGCTATGAGATAAAGACGAGAATCAAGATGTTGTGGTGAAGCGTCAAAGTGTGGAGTGCCCCTCTTTAGTGTTGAGTCTGTACTCCGTAGCGCCGCGGGGTATCAAATCAGTCGGCACCCGCCCACCATTCAGACTCTGCTCTGAAACTGGGGTTGATGCATGCAAAGAGATTGACAGAACACTCCTGCAGCTTTCTTATCGCTCGCCTGCTGTCGTGACAGCGACGAGCAGTCTCACGAGGCAGCGGGGCGCAGACGCAGACGCAGACAGTCGCGACGAGCCGACGACCGATTGGCATCCACTGTGCTGGAACGAAATCTGGTTCTGGCTGATCTTGACTCACTGTCGAACTCTGTCTCGTATTTAATGATCGGTCCTCCTTCTCCTTGATCCTTGCGTTTCTCCTGGATCATTCCCTTCCTTCTGGAAGCAGGACCCCTGCTAGTCCCAATCCGACGAACGCTGGCTGCGATTTCGTGCATGACTTCAGCGATCTTCGACGTCCTTGACCGTTGACCACTTCAGCCGCCAACCAGCTCGCGGCCTGACCGCTAGTTTCTGGACTGCTGCGTGCAATAAACCTGCGCCGCCACTCGACTGCCACAATTCAGTCAATCAACCCGAGGTGTCCGTGCCCGACGCCCTGCAAATCCTGCCTTCAGCTGCCCTGTGTCGGCTTGAATGCGCCATCAGATCCCGCTTCTTCCGAGTCAGCCTGTCCGAGCTTGCCGCTGTCTGAACGTGACTTATCAGTCAATACCCCGCTGTCTTTGTCACGATTCGACTGGTGAGGTACCGTCGCTGCCCCGTCCATAGAGGGCAAAGGGCAATACAGTCTCATTGGCACAGCATTGGTCCCAGAACCAAACGCTAAAATATACCTGCTGAGAGCCCAAACCCGATCTAAATCCTTCAACGCCTGAGCCAAACGTCAGGGACCCTCTCCGCTAACCGCTATTGGGGTTCATTGTCTTATCGCTTAGGGTCATTCACCCAGCTTCAGTCAGTCAAGCGGGTCCTTGATCATATCTCAGCTGAGTAGAGCCGACGCCATAAATAAGTTTACCTACTCCTGTGAGCTTATTTTTCCGTCTGCTTCGCTCGATTGGCTGGAGGGACAAGGCACTGTCACTGCACTTGAACAGAGGCAACACCGGAATAAGCAAAACGCAAAAAGCAAATCACGGTGTGACTGCGCTAGCCTTCGCCTTCGAGGCTTATACATTCTCTTCGAACTGCGTGTCACTGAGTCACTCAAGAATTAATATCCACTGTCAGGCTGAGTTCTGGTATTTCATCTGTGCGAGCGAGACATATTTAGCTTTTCGCTCCGCTGGAGCCGTACGTTTGCTGCCTGTTGTCGAACTCTGAAACTATTTAACCTAACCCTTGGTACCTTCCAAGAGCCCTGGTTCAACTGACATTTTATCGCCCTTGAAGCACCCATACCCCATATTTCAGGTTTTTGGGTCGTAGGTGCTCTTACAACAACAGACTGCCGTCGCTGCCATGGTTATTCTCAAAAATTCCGAGCCCAGAACAAGCAATCACCCAACAACGTGACGTGACGAGTGACGTGACAAATGACGCAAATCAAATCTTTCCAACTCCCACCCGGAGCTCAGCTCGCCTACCTCGCCGAAGGTGGTGCGAACATTGTCTATCGGATCCTTTCGCCGGGTCCGAACGGTCTTCCGATTGTACCTGTGGAGTACAAAGGCAAATTGCTTCGACTTCGCAAGGATACCAAGGCCGGTGTTTCGTACCAGGAAATCGTGCGCAATTTCGACAAAAACATCCGTCCCCTCTTCAAGCCAGAAGAATTGGTCGACCAGGAACTAGTCTATCTACCCAGTGGCCTCATCCAGCAATGCAACGATCAGCTGCGTACCGCTGATATCAGCGGAAAGCGATCGAAGCAGCGACGTGGAATCTATCTCTCTGCTGTGGAACCCTTCGGACTGCTAGTCACAGATATGACCTCTTTTGGGAACCCTGGGACAGAGCTGGCTGAACTCAAACCTAAATGGCTTCTGCAATCTCCCTCTGCCCCTAGTGGCGCTCGACGATGTCGTACATGTGCTCTCCGAGACATGAAGAACCACAACGCCAGGCGGATGGGGACAATGGAGGCTCGGTCCTTTTGTCCTCTGGACCTAGTGTCTGACAAGTTTGAAAACGTTTTACGTGCGACAAAGTTTGTCAAGGGCTATAAAGACCATGCTCGGCTTGCCAGGGTACTACATCGTAATCCCACGTTATTGAAACTTCAGGCACACCAGAGGGCTACGAGGGACGTCGGACTCTATGGGCCTTCGCCTCGTTCTCGAGATCCATCCCTGGCAATGACGATTCGGGACTGTACAATGTACATCAAGGTATATCCCCCCGCATCTTTGCCTCGAATCTACAACCGGGACACCCTGTAGTATCAAGAAATGGTCCACTAACTGGACGCAGATGCCTCTAAATGACAAGGGCCGCGTCGAGATCCGGCTCGGCGATCTGGATCTGAAGACCGCGGGCGGAGGCAAAGCCCAGTACTGGGTAGATCTCGAACATCGGCTGATCAACGAAGGCTGGTATGCGGGGTCTAAGAGCAATGCCGGCCCTTGCGACTGCGCTTTGCAGAGCCCGCGAGTGCAGCCACCTCCATCCATGTGAGACTATGGCTTTCTTTATCTTACATCCCATACTCTACTTTTGCGGTGAGCAGCAATCTAATGGGGACTGCAGCTTATGTGCTGGAGTTACGTATAGTCTTCATGCTACGAAGGTCTCATGACTGCGATAGATTTGCTCATTGAGTTTCGGCGTTCCTCATCCTGCTTTTTATCGGCGGCTTTTGTCTCACTTCATGGCGCATCGCCCTTCGGCTACCGGAGATCATACAATTCAACGGAGTGCTAGTTTTGGTTTTCCCTATGTGATTTGTTTAGGCTGTGTATGGTGTTACTTATACCCTGTTGGTTCGGCGTCGCGTCTCTGGTCTTGTTGGGCATACAGTTGCGAGTTGTCTGATTATACAATCAACAATAAATGTATGACTATCTAAAGTCACCTTTACTATGGAATAAAATACAGACCGTCGTATATTAACTCCATGTTCTACGATTATTGCTTGGTATAGTTGCTGGTTGTTTCCAGTCTATATGAGACGATATGAGTCTTGGCAGACGTCTTCCATCGGATATATTTCCATGTGCCGCGCACTCTTCAGACATCCACGGTTCAAACAAAGCCATTGCATCACATCATGGCATCAACACGCATCATTCGCACGCGACTCTTCTCTTCAAGGCCTTCATTATACTCGAACGGCCTTCGCGGTTCTTCCCCGATCGTGTCCACAGCTGTTCGACCCTTTTCACTATCCGCAGGGAAACCATCCCCTAAAACAGACACTCTCGTCGAGTTGGCCAAAGATCGTCGCACTGTTTACAAGTTAGGAAATAAAAGCCTTGTTCCGGACTCGAAGATCGAGAAGCTGGTTAATGCCGCAATCTTGAATGTACCTAGCGCATTCAATACCCAGTCGACACGACTCCTCGTGCTCTTGCATCACGAACACGAACGTCTGTGGGACGTTGCAATCGATGTCTTCCAGAATCTTGTGACGACGGGTGCCATTCCCAAAGAAACATGGGAAAAGCAGAGCCTACCGAAGCTACAGGGACTTCAGCGGGGTGTTGGAACGGTATGATGCGACATTCTTGCTTGGGATTATCAAGGGCGATGCAACTAATCGGAGATATGCGGATTAGATCCTCTTCTACGAAGATCCGGCCCATATCGCCCCCTTCTCAGAGAAGTTTTCTCTTTACAAAGATCAGTTCCAACCATGGGCAGAGCACTCAAATGCCATGCATCAATACTTTCGTAAGCTGCTTTCCCCCGCCTTCTGCTCATGTGGTATTTGCTTTTGTTTGCCATGGTATGACTGGGCTGACATCATGCAAGTCTGGGCAGGACTCGAATCCTTGGGTTTTGGAGCCAATCTACAGCATTTTAACCCTCTGATTGATACCTCTGTCGCTAAGGAGTGGGCAGTACCTCCAGAATGGAGACTTGTTGCGCAGTTAGTGTTTGGTAGCCCTGAGGCACAACCTGCGGAGAAGGCCCAAAAACCAATTGAGGAGCGCGTCAGGATATTGGGAAAGAAGGAGCCAACACCATGAGATGATGTGTCCGTAATCAACAGGACAATCTCCACTCCGCCGCAATACATATCCTGGGCATATTATTGCTAGAGCCGCGATAGAACCTGGCTGGGCCAATAGACACCTGTTGATACCTCCGGCCCTTGGCCAATACTTACTACAACTACGTCGATCGTTCCTTCTAAGATTAGGTCACATCGCAAACTCAATAATGGGTAACTCTGCTGATGGGCCCAATTTCGGAGGAGGCTCCTTCCCGGTACTATAAGACCCTGGACCAAGTAGCAACAGTGCTCCCTCGTCTTCCTGCATCTCTTTCATCTTCCTTGGACCTACATCTCTTGTTTATACCTAGGGTTCATCCTTATCCCATATCATTATGGTGTTTTCTCAGCTATCAACTGCCGCAACTCTCCTCTCTTTCATCACCGCGACCTTCCTACCTAATAGCCATGCCCTAGCTACGGGCCAGCGTCTCACGGGTCGAGCTGTCGCAACCGGTGTCTATATCACCCAGTGCTACGTTCCCGGACAAGTAGCCCTAACTTTCGACGATGGACCCGGTATTTACACCGAAGAGCTCCTCGATACTCTTGCTGCGTACGGGGCTCAAGTGACCTTTTTCGTGAACGGCTATAACTTGGCTGGCAATGAGTGGCTCCTCCGGCGCATCGTGAATGAAGGCCACCAGCTCGCATCACACACGTAAATGACCCAATACCCTCTGCAATACTCTCTCCGAAGCTAACCAAGTCCTCTGCCGTTTAGACAGGACCATGCTGATCTGACAACCCTCGGCTATGACCAAATTGTGGCGCAAATGTCGACCCTGGAGTCCGCCATCGTCGATGCTGTCGGAGTCGCGCCAAGGTACATGCGACCTCCTTACCTTGCCATCGACGACTATGTTCTCGGCGTCCTTGGCGACCTCGATTTCCGGGTCATCGGCGCTAGTGTCGATACAAAGGACTACGAGAACGACGACCCCGATCTTATTGGTAACAGCATCGCCAAGTTCAACCAAGAACTTGATCAAGGAGGAACGATCGTCTTGTCCCATGACACTCACGAACAGACCGTGCGAACTCTAGCCCCGACCATGCTGGAGGAGCTTGCCCAGCGAGGGTTAACTGGTTAGTCCCAATCTGAATTTGCCTCATTTCTTTGTACTTTCCATGGTTTAGATACTAACAACTCGAGCAGCCGTCACAGTTGGCAAATGTCTCGGTGATGATGCTGTGTACCGTTGATCATGATATTCTTCATTGTCGCCTATTATTACCCTGCTTATGCTAGTGCCTAATGATAATTGATTGAGCCGTCCTTACGGAGTCGTAGCTGAGTGGTCTGTCCCTGCCGAGATGTAGCACACCCGACGCGCATGATATCTTATTGAATGCGGAGCGAGGCCCCTTGCAGCCTTGGTAATGATGTAACGATTGCTCATTTAATGCACTATACATGTCCAATGCCGAGACCGTTCTGTGGCTGCTTGTGTATTAATCATAACATTCTATCAAAGTCTTGCATTTTGTAGGTCTGCATTTTGTACTATCCACATCAAAGATTATTAAATATTTAATCCTCATCCCAGTTAGGGTTAGGACCAGGAGGCTTAGGCCCACCAGCCTGTCGCGCAACAATGATCTGGTCAACGCTCAGAACAGTCCGAGCCGCTTCACTGGCCAAGCGGATCGCCCAGCTCTTGGAAGCAAGGAGATCAAGAATTCCTTCCTCGACTGCATCCAATGTACCAGCCGACGAGGTGCCCTCAAGATCAACACCAGTAGTCCAGTAAGCGTCCGTCTCGTCTTCGCCAGAGTTGCCGTCTTCGTCTTCGCCGTCTTCTTCCTCATCGCTCTCGCTCTCCTCGTCGTCCGCGGCGGACTTGGCCTTGGCGCCGCTAACGCGGTGGTGAGCAGTGTAGAGACGGGAGAGAACCTCGGTAGCATCAAGACCAGCAGACTCGGCCAGCGTGCGCGGGATCACCTCGAATGCCTCGGCGTACTTGCGGATAGCATGCTGGGGGAGACCAGGCGTCCGGTCTGCAAACGCGGTGATACGCTCGACGAGCTGAATTTCAGTGGCGCCTGCTCCGGGGACAAGACGTGCGTCCTTGGTGATTGCCTTGACGGCGTTGACGCCATCGTCGATGGCGCGCTCGACGTCATCGAGGTGGTTCTGTGTAGCACCGCGGAGGACGATGGTTGCGGTGCGAGTGACGGCCGTGGTGTCTTCCTGGCGGAACACAGTGACACGGTCGCCGCCAATTTCGGTGGTTTCGACGACGTCGATGGAGCCCATTTCATCGGGCATGGGAGCGCCAAGGCGAGCAAGGGGCGTGGCGCCAACAACGCGGCAGAGACGGCGGAGCTCGAACTTGGACAGAATCTTGATCACAAGGATGTTGAAGCGGTTGAGGTAGTGGAGGGCGAGGTCGCCGACCTGGGCACCTGCAACAACGACGCGCAGGCCCGAGTCGTAGAGCTCCTTGACCGCGGCTTCGAGGCGCTCCTCTTCACCCTTGGTGAAGTCGAGCATTTCCTGAGCGTTCTTGAGCAGGACTGTGCCCTTTGTTTCGGTCTGGGAGATGTCGATGGGGCAGCTGAAGACGCCGACCTTGGCCTTCTGGGCCTTCTTGATTGAGCCTTCGGGTTCGCGGCCGAAGACCATACCCTTGATGACACGGGACTGTTCCAAGCTTCCTCCCATAATCTTCACAACACGAACGTTATCAACGTTGAAGTTGATGGGGTTCTTGGGCAGGACGGCCAGGACGGCCTCAGCGACAAGCGAAGCGAGGAGATGTTCGGTACCGGATTGTTTGCTGGCAACTACCGTGCGGAGGGCCTTGCTGAGTTCGTCCTGGGAGCGGAGTTCCTGCAGACGATCGACCTCAAGATCTTTATCGGTTAGTTAGATATGTAGACTCTAAAGACCCCTGAGGGGTCGGAGAAGGGGCCTTAATGAACACCCACCTTCTAGCACCTTAAGGGCAAAGTTCTGTGCTTTCTCATATCCCTGAGTAATATCGCTCGTCTTCAATCCCAATCGCAACAACTCCTCTGCCTTTTTCAGTAATTCTCCGGCCAGGATAATAACCAAGTTGGTTCCATCACCCATCTCCGCATCCTGCTGTTGACTTGACATGACCAGCAACTTAGCAGCGGGGTGAACGACCTCCAGCTCACGCAGAATCGTGGCGGCATCAGATGTAAGAATCATCTTCTGCAAGTGGTTGATGACAATCTTGTTGCGGCCGTAGGGTCCAAGCGACGTCTGCACCGTCTGGGAAATGGCCTGGCAGGCTTCGATGTTGCGAATGACGGCTCCATCTTCGGCATCGTGGCTATTTGGTTCATCATCTGCATTAGCTGAACAGTTCTCGAACTGAATTTGCCGTGTATATTCTCCTGACTGTTTTCGTGGAGAATTCGCGGGGGCGGCCTTGAGTGGGAATCGCTTACCTTTGGTAGCCCGGCTTGAAGAGACCGGCCTGGGAAGGTCCGGGTAAAGAAAGTGACATCTTGGCTGTGCTTCTTTCTCCGGTGTTAGACAATCGTCAAACCAAGGAGCGAAATGGGGGAAGTACCGGACGCTGTGATGAAGCTGCTGCTTGGGGATTTTTTGGCGGAGCTTCGAGACGGTCTGCCGGTGGTGTTTGCTTGGTTTGCTCAGAGGGGCTAGGAGTAGGGCATGCTTGGCGCCCTGTCATATTAACAACATCTATACCAGGAACCGCTTGGACGATAAATAAGAGGGGATATCATTTAATATACATAGCGAACTATAGTGGATCTAAATTGCATCTACTCTTACCAGGTATAATCAGAGCTTGCCTGTCGGAATCCGGGCACTGTACGAAGAATTAGCCCTACAGTGTTGAATAGAACTGACAAACAAGAACTCACCAAAAGATCCAACACCTGCACAACCGCTCTCTTCATAGGCCCTCTCAGCCTTATCTAACCTAATATTGAGTTAGTTGACTGTAAGTTTGGTGTTTTGGGCGAATCGCACCATCCGCGGATAGCTTCCATGCGGTTGTAATTCTTGTCAAGGTCAGTACAAAACATGTCGAAAGTAAGAGATCGTGGATGGCTTACAGATGGATGAGTTGACATAAACTGAGGTGGTGCCTGCTTTTCTTGTTGCTCCATGCGTGCCCATCTGTACAACGTCAGCGACAACCTCCATAGCGGGATTTTTTTTTGAGCAACGTACAGCCCAACGGCGGCTTCAGGATTGAAGCATGCTTTTGACATCATCACTAGGAAATTGCTTAGCAACACGCTCTATTAGAATACTATCAAGGCACCATACTCAGGCCGATATCGTCCGCTTCCGCCTATTTGGGATTAGTATTTCTTCTTCATAGTTTGCACAAACTTACCTCCTGCGTTCTTGAATTCGGCAAGCTGTACATGAGGTTTAACAGCATAGACGGTAGATGTCCGGAGACGTCGAAAAGCAGAGCAGTAAGCAGGATTACCCCCATGGTTACGAAACTACTGCTCATTCTCTCTCCAGTATGGTGAGCCACCACGTGGGCAATCTCGTGTCCCAAAACAGCCGCCAATCCATCTTCATCCTTGCAGACAGGCAGTATACCGGTAAAAACGAATACTTTGCCCCTATATGGTAGCGAGTGTCAGAATGGGCATTGTCGCAGAAGAAGTGAACCTACCCAGGAAGGACGAAAGCGTTCTTCATGCGATCATCTTTGATGACATGGACCTTCCAGTTGGCACCATCAATTGGCGCTAGGGGGATCAGACGTTGGAGAACGCGGTCCACCATCCTGGTGAGCGGATGAGCTTCCGGGAGGATGCTCCCACGATACTCGCGCAGGACCTCATTGTAACTCTGTATCCCCATTTTCAACTCTTGCTCGTGGGAAACGCAGTTGAACCGTCGTCGACCGGTCATCTATCAAAATCTCAGCGCCCGACTACTCCAAATTTCTGATGAAAATATGCGCTCCGGAGAAAGGCAATGATGCCTCTAGTAGGCCTTGCTCACCTCCACTGTATCCGTATTATAGACATAAAACCCGCCAATAACACCCCCTATCGCCACGAAGTGAACCGGTCTCGCATTCCTCAGCAGATGCTGGAACAAAGGTTCTCTACGGCCGGCGAATCGCCTGTAGTTGTTGTTGCCGTTGAAGAAGCGAGGCCTTGAGCCTGAGAAGGGCCGTGAGGGGATGTAGCATGGTGATCGAGGGAGGGTGCGCGTGGGTTGTATTCGAGGTTTCGCACTCTGCGTTCTTGATAATAATGTTGAAAAAAGTTTCGCGGAGCGTTGTGACGAAGGCATGGAGATTCGAGCGCGCGGAATTGTTGGCGACGGAGGATGCGCGGCAGAGCGCAGCATGGGTGTTATTGGGAATCGAAACATCGTGGCGATATCAGCATAGTATGTGCAAAGTTAGATCTGAAGACTGCGAGATCGCAGTATCGAGGAACGTGATCGACAAGAGCGCTCTGAGACGTTGGAGTCAACAAAAATGACGTTGCATTGAAGATCGGGCCAAGTCCCCGCATCTTCCTCCGTATAGTAGAACCCCTTTTACAGCTGCCTATCTACTCGTTTACCATCCCTTGCATATTTTTCTACTCTTTATACTCACAGTATTCTGGTCATCAAGATGGTAATTATCTCAGACGAAATCTATGCGTCGCGTCTTGCGATTCTGCAGGACCTGTTCGCCGACAAGATCTCCGCACCGACAGCGGCCAAACAGTTGGCCTCAGCCTCATTATCCGACGATACATCGCTTGAGGAACGCCTCGGTCGCCTATGGGAATTAATTCTTACTCTCGCCTACGAGTCACCAGAGCACCAAGACAAGCTCGTCGATGTCGTTGTGGATCTCTCCGAGCTCCCAAGCCCCGACCCCGCAGCTCAAGAAGAAGGACAGGAGCCCGGGACGATACACGACATGCAAGTCTGGAAAGACCTTCCGATACTAGGCTGGCGTCTTCGCGATTTCTGGAACGTGAATGTGCGTTCCAACAGCAGCACCGAAGATCGACAAAAGGCTATCAGCAAGATCACCAATATCAGCAAGTTCGCTGCCCTCCTCATGGCAACCGACGAGCCTATCTTTGCGTCATTTTCCTGGTTCGCTCTGGTCACGCTCCGCTCCGCGCTCGAGACACCGACAGAGCAAATGAAGGAGCCGCTGGAGGCTTGGGTTCCTGCCGCGGCGGCTTGGATTGAGACGATAGGCGTGGAGATTTACAACTGGGATGAAGAATTCGAGTCCGGGCCGAAGATCGGTGCCCGAGGGAAGGGAGGACCGCTATGGGATGGAAAGCACGGCTTCTGCCACGGGAGGTGGAAACTCTGGCGTGAGAGATTCGGCGAGGTGGCGCGGATGGACGGTGAGCTTGAAGACGGTGTAAGAAAGGTGGCAGGAGACACGGAAACAATAATGAAGGAGATCGAGAGCGGAGATGTGGAGTAGACGATGGCTTATAGATTCAAGATGTAGATATATCAGGATAGGTGAAGCATAATTAATCAAGCGCTATGTCAAGGCAATATATATTTGCATCGAAGTCTCCTCAACCTCCCTGTCCTATAATATACTACCCTCGTCCGCGTGAGATTTCTGTCCTTTTCCTCATGGTAGATATCGAGGACACTGTTCCACTGCCATCTATCTATTGTTTGGCTTCGGGCAAGAACGGGTTCCCGTGTGAAGATGCCGTTGACGGCAGCCCGTCCTTGCCGAGACAGTGGGCCTCAAAGGTGACTCTATAGTGGAGGCGCATCTTCGCTGCGTCTGAGATCTGGAGCGACTATGCCTGAAATTAAGGATGAGAAGTAATGCCATCTCCTACCTTATGGAGTAGTAGATCGATGGTATTCGAGTCATGACTATTTACGGATCGGATCTCGCTTGACGAGAAGCTTGGACTCTACGATATGTACCCACTCCGACATTTAGCCGGCCCCAGATCATTCCTCGCACGGCTCAATGCTCGAATGCAAGATGCGTCAAAGCTATGATGACATTGATAGTGCCCTGATTGATCATTAGAGGATAATGAGAGATAGAACTGACCATGGAGTGCGGCAGAAGACGGGCAAACACGGCGGCTAACCACTGGCGACGTGAGCGCGCAACAGTAGTCAATAATAGAAGCAACAGGTATACGTGGAGACGATCGTCGAACCAGGACAGCCCGGCGGCAGGACAGACGTTGAGTTGGTTCACAGCATCCGATCAGACGTGAGGCTAAAGTCTAAAATGAAACAGTGATACTCTTCCAGCGATTCTGGAAGAAGCATGCTCTCACTGGCGCCTGTTCCTGCATGGAGTGTTCAGGGCCAGTCCTTTCCATCTATATTGGGTGGATTATTGGATATGGATGACCGTTTTTTCGCATGATTCATGGTTTGAGGCTATCTTTTGGCCTCCACCCTGGTGGGGGCTTCAATGATGGATCCGGTATGGATGATATTGATGATGGTCGCCTTGCGATCTGGTTCTGGATATGCGCTACTCCAATGATTGCCCCGCACTGAAAACAACTCACACAGAGCTCACCCGCTGTAGAACCTCGATGAAGACCTTGCAGGGAACTGTGGTTGCCAGGTGTCAAGCAAACATGGCAAGTTTGCTTAATGTTATACAGAGCTTGATGTTGCAAGCGGTCTGCACGAAGTTAGTGTTGACTATATGGAGTAGTATTCAGAATCACAAGTTAATTGAGATATTATTAGTGACAAATTATCAACCTTGGTAGACTCGAAGTTTGACTCTTCAGTGCCGATGACAATGTGACCGTGTGACGAAAAGGTGCAGATTGACGGGAGCACGCGAATCACCCGAGCGGGGTTAATTGCCGCTAATTATAGCGAGTCCGGCGGTAAATGTTGCTAATTAAGATAAGATGTGATGCTAATTTGCAGGCTGCTCCAATGGCCGCTCTGCAAAGCAATCTTGGCTCATCGAGCTAAATTAGCGCTCCTGCAGCAGCGCTTCATCACACGTCTTCCCGCTGTTATTCGACAACACCCCGCAAAGCTTCTGCACGCTCGACACCAACAGCACATCGTCACCACCAGCCATTGGCTCATCACCGAGAATCTGAGCACTTCGAGATGTGCTACGACTCGATGAGTCCTGCCGTCTGCGTGATTGCTGGCCCGTCGTACGTTCTTCCTCTTCCTTGTCTGGTTGCATCAGCCGTGCACGAGGGCATCACAGCTTCCCCGTTCTGGAGGATTTGTCTATCACTCTGGTCCTAAATGACACTAATTCTACTCTAGTCAACTGGACCCTGCCATTCGCCCTGGCAGATTTGTGTTATCTCGAGGCTTCGGGGAATTTGTCACGATGCCTCCGTGAGTTGAACTCTCCACCGAGTGTCCCTCTGAAGAGTACTCTGAAGAAAGAGGCACACTGTCTTATTTCTGGCCCGATGTCTACATACCGACTTGTTCGCCATGACAGATACGCTGATAATTGAGTCACTGACAGCCGGAAGACCCTCCGGTGGAGGCCCGTGGAGCATTGGAGATGGACATCTTGATGCCCGAAAAAGAAAGCAATCAACATTCGTGCTAAGAGCTCGAAGGAACCCGCCGTAGCACAAATCGTCGGATGGCTCGGACTCGCGATATTTGCGATACATCCATTGCCAATCATTCCTCCAGCCGCTCGACTTAACCTGGAGTCGACGTCCAATCATCCACCGTCGAGCCCCAAGGCTGCATAGGCGCCCATGCCAAAATTATCCAAAATTAGCCCGCGAGTGTTGGGACTAAGAATCGAGCTAAACTCACCGGTTCTCTAGTGTCTATGCATGTGCCCCTGCTCAACGCTAACTTAGAGTCAGCGGGCGATCTCCAATCCTTTCCCACCACCCAGTTTTCCCCTTCGGCTATCTGCAATCCAAAATAGAAACATCATGGACTCGCGCTCGAGCTTTAAAGGTTCCTCGATCCCACGATCGTGCTTCTTTTGCTTCCCCAGCGTCGTCCCCAGTCGTCTCGTCCTTCGGCAACCGCGCCTTACGCTCTCTTATTCTACTATAGATAGCCAAGGCTGCTGGTCCAGCTTTGCACCTAATATTACTGTCCGACTATTATTGCAGTACCCCCAACAGCTGCTCTATACCTGTTGATTACTTCTGGCGCCATTGCAACTAGAAGAACAGCCCTACTTGAACACAATGCCGGCAGCAGCAAGAAAGAAGACCAACCCCGCCGCTAGTAAGCGAGTCGCCGAGTCGCAAGCATCTTCGAGTAGCGAGAGTACCCCAAAGCCAGAGGGTCCTACCAAGTCACACAAGAGGTCACGTTCTGGTAAGCTACTGCTTTTCTTTGGAAAGGGCTTGATAGGGCTTGGTAGGGCTTGGCGCTAACTAGCATCTATCGACAGGCTGCTTCACATGTCGTCTTCGACGAAAGAAGTGCGATGAGAAGCACCCTTCCTGTGGAGCCTGCAGCAACCTTTGCGTGAAATGCGAGTACAAACGGCCGGTGTGGTGGGGTAATGCGGACCAGAGGAAGATGCACAAGGAAGTTATCAAGAACAAGATCAAGCAAACGAAGATGAATGAGCGCAATGGGTCATTAGCCATAGGTAAGAGTCTATCTCTCTTGCTCATGCTCTTCCAGGATCTAATGTCTGCTTAGATCCCTCTATGCGCGCCCGGAGTATGGCAGCCACTTCACCGACTTCCCCGGAATTCGAATATGCTCGTAACTTCCCCGAGCCCTCCTACGACATGTTCACCTCGCAATTCCAGACACCTGCCATGACCCAAACGATATATGCTCAACAATATCCTTACGAGGTGGACGTCAAGACAGAACGCCAAACATTTGTGAATGATATCCAGCTGCGCCATGACTCAATATCGTCGACTTTCAGTACATTCGCCCCGCCACAACTCAATGCGCCTCTGCCCACTTTCCCGGGTGACGAATGGTTCCAGGATGAGTATTTCCGGGCACCCGCTCTTCCAGGGATTGATCCTGCGCTATGCGACCAGACGTTCCCAGAGTCATTTGATATGCTGCAGAACATCCCCGTTAGCGATCATGACCGGCCACTACTGGATCACTTCATTCACAACGTCTTGCGTGTCAGTTTTCCCGTTCTTGAGGCTCATCAACGTGGGCACCTGCGAGCACAGGCTATTCTTCAGACTTTGGAAACGAACAAGAGCTACCTGCACTGCTGTCTGAGTGTGGCCGCAATTCACCTGAAGACAACAGAAAAACTCACCGGAGAACAGATTGATCACGATATCATGCGCAACCGGTTCGAGGCGATCTCCCAACTATGTCAAGCTCTGGGGGATGACACTGAGCATCAGGAAATTCTAGATGCTACACTGGCTATGATATTCTTTCATTCGTCAGTGGGATCCGCCGATGACTATCTTCCAGACATCCCTTGGTTGGAACACTTCCAGGCAACCGCGAATCTAGTGCAACGACTCGGCCTCACTGCTGATGCCCCGAACCCGTACGTGCTTCCACCATTCAGCATGACTTTGACGGCTTGGATCGATATTCTCGGTTCTACAATGTATCGAAGAACCCCTGAATTCGCGCACACCTACAGATCAAAACACCTGGGAGGAGTTTCTCTGGGGCTACGGGAGCTCATGGGATGTGAGGACCGTGTCATGTATCTCATCTCAGAAATCGCCTGCTTGGATGCGCTGAAAGCAGATGGACGAGTCGATGAGATGCAGGTTTGCTCTCATGTCTCGGCACTTGGACAACAGCTGGAATTCACGGAACCTGCCGACCAAATCATGGAAAGCCCATTCTCGGCAACCAGTGGATTGCTTCGCCCCGAGATCTTGACCAAGAATATGACAGCCGTCTTTCGCATCGCTGCTCGGATCTACCTATGCAGCCTTGTTCCCGGTTTCACGGTAACTCAACTGAGCAACGTCAATCTCATCCAGGCTCTTGCCAACACCCTCCAGTACATCCCCTCAGGCCCGGATGGTTTTGACCGGTCTCTCGTATGGCCACTCTTCATCGCCGGCGTTTATTCCACTCCCGGCTGCCAGTTCCGAACCGTCCTTGCCGAACGAGCCGCAGCCCTTGCTGAACACGCCGAACTCGGTAGCTTTGGCCGCATGCGCCTTGTGCTACAGGAGGTCTGGAGGGTCACCGACGAGTTTTCTGAACAGTGCAGCAACCCAGAGGATACAGTATCATCATCATCATCATCCTCCTCCTCCTCCTCAGAAACGGCAAGCCCCGTCAAGGCCGAGCCTCCCAGCTCTCCGAAAGAGGACCAGCTAAGCTGGACGACGAAAGAAGCTCAAAAGCCCCATTGGCGGGACGTCATGCAGCAGAATGGCTGGAACTATCTTCTCCTTTGATACCTTTCTTTTTCCTCTGTGTCAAGACTGCGTCTGCTTTGCTTCTCTATGAGACTGTGTCTCATGACGTCGGAGGTTCCTCGATGGGACCTCGTACAAGCTGGCTTGTACCCTGCGACACTTTGGTGAAAATATTTTCGATTTCGACTTTGCTTCGAATAATCTATCATTCGCTATATACCCACTTCGTTTTGGATTTCGTTGATATTTCACTGCAGGCCAGGGAAACCACCTCAAAGCCTTTGCCAAGGCAACTCCTCCTTGAAGGAGGGCTGGGACGCGTTCGAATTTCTATCTGCAGACGACTGGATGAGCTCCAAATGGATCATGTGGTGTTAATGGTGCTGGCTTTTATTCTCTTCTCTGGGGTTCTGGGTTTGGTGTTGCAAGAATCCTAGTTCCAGCAACTGGACATCGCCCTGCAGCTGGACTACTTTGGTGGACTACTTTGGTATTTGTTGGATCTGGTATTTATTGGATTGGCTGGTTCATTATCTACTATTCTCAACCCCCCACACTCGCTAGATCGTGTGCTTTAGCTTGTACTTAGTATCGGTAGCGATACCAGTGGTATCAAGAGGAATATTACGGCTAGAATTAAAAAATCTTCGGTGGCACAGCTCTACCAACTTCCTCCACTTCCAAGAACAAAACTGTAGTCTGTAGTCTCTGTAAGTGCAACGACCCGCACAACGCGCCTCAGCACCCAGAGTTCCTACTTTGCCGCCTCATGCAAGTCTGCCCAACCAACCCGGCAGTTCTATCCAAAGCATACACATCGTTGCGCCTATTACTAGTTGCCACCATGTGCGGCTGACCGTTGTTACTGTTCGATTCAGCCTCGCCAACTGATGCACATTGTAAATGTTCAGGAGGTTCAAGAACCGCACCTCCGTCTCCAGAACACCTCGTTAGGTCGGTTAGATGGCCAACCATCTCTCACTCTCGGTTGTCTTGGTGGGTATCATGTAGTGGATGTCTGTTGGCTGACAGACTCGGCTTGATTGGATGATGGACAAGGGGTGGATGAGGCTGACTTGTACAAACGTACGTATCGAACCGAAAGGTTTGAGGCGGGGACAATAAACAGCTTCTCGTACGGAGTAATAGATGGATGAACACTGGATTTGCTATCGATTAGCCTATTTTCTACGGAGGTGAGAGGAATTCAACTGTGAGCATGACTAACATGCTTAAATGGAGTTATCACCGCGAAGAAACGAAGACTGAGTGGCGGACCATTTATCTCTATGGGTGGTAGCTCGATCGGGAGGCCCTTTCTGTCCGACGAAACTGGAATCTACTCAACTGAGGAAGGAGAGATGGGCTGCCTAGGTGGAGTGTTGCCGAGGGAAGCACGACTCATCGTACTTTCCAACATCATGCGTAATGTCCCATGTCTAGATGGGGAAAGAGCAACCTAAGTCTGGTCAGTTAAGGAAGGCGCAACTGAGAGCTCCATCCGTTCTCAATGGACCTCAATCTTCTATCTTCTACCAATGAGGAAAGAATGACCTGTATCCATGCCTAGTGGCAATGCTCCTTCCGTCCACTACCTAGCAAGAATATCCTACCCGCATGATGGAAGCGCAACCGTGGTTACCTGGCAGTATGAGGAAAGCACGGCTGAGAGGTTCTTTCCTTTCTCCCAGCGTGCGCATTTCTGAAAAGCGGCCTGCCAGGGCTAGACGAGCGCGAGGGGAAGGCACGACTCGGAGCACCTTCCAATTCCATGGTCATAGAAATTGAATGTCCACGAATGAGAGAGGCATAGTAGATGGTCAATGTTGGTTAACAAGTGAGTCATGGCCAACGCAGCTTGGATTCGTAGGATTTGACGCAGAATGACGAAGGCGTTGGAAATGGTAAACTTTGAGAACATGGCTCGAGATTGGGTTCGGTTAACTCTCTTGCCTTCAAGTTGTAAACATACCTGTCAGGCTTTCGAGAATCTTATCTTTGAGATCTCTTCTGAACAATCCGAGAAGACAGCTGTCCGGAATTTGCGCCATCATTGATTTCTCTACCCACTCGGAAGAAGAGGAAAGAGACTTGTTGGAATCGGGCCGCGCGGACCAAGACCAAGCTATGCAGCCACGTATGGGCCTTTGCGGCGGGCAAAGTTCGCCATGGTTGATTCGAAGCGATGCACGGAGAGCAAAGAAAGAGCGTAGCTAGGCATACATTACGCCATGTCTATGCGGTGCAAAGTCAGAAGTAGTTAGGTCACACATGCGTGGTCCTGAGGTTTCGTTCGGCAGAAAGCCCATACCCAGGTCCTCAACAAGTCTGTATTGATGCTCGGGTCTTGAAAAAGGCGTTTCTAACGTGTTACCATTGTGCTGGTCTGTTGGGCTCGATGGTATCTCCAGAAGTCCATTTCTAAACGATCTCCACAACGATCGTGGACTGAATCACTAAGGTAGCAGCAGTATTTGTTGCAGATGGGCCACTGTCAAAGGAAGAGCATGGATCGATATCCAATGACTACCAAATTGGCATAGGAGATGAAAATGTTTGCTCCGGGCTTCGTAGCACCATGTCGTAAATATCAGCAAAGGATTCGATATCATCTGTGCTCGTTGGAGTGGAGTGACAGCTGAGTGGTCTCCTTTGCAACAAAGCAGAGCGGAAACCAAAGGTTAGGGCTCAAGCGTCTGATATACAACAATGTGTCAGACTGTCGGCAGTATGCAGACTGGGACGGCAAGACAACGGCACCAGAGCGAACCAACAGCGACTATCCACTAGCCAACACAAAAAGGTGTTTCGGGTGAGTTAGAGTCTGCATTGCCGGCGCGGACTGAGCTGAGCTACCAGGCAGCAAGGTGATAGGCGCAAAACGCGGTGAGCGAGCGCTGCAGAAATGTGTCGCTGCAAGATAGATTGTTGCATGGCAACCTAATAGTTTCTCTTACATGCGTTTGAGCTGGTCATTCGTGGGTCGAATATCAAACAAGACAGGATGTAAGCGCCGAGGGTGATTTTAGCCGCCGAGCCAATTTATGAGTTGATCTAGGGGCGAACCAAGGAACGTGATTGAGCCTTGAACAGCCCCAACCGCCGAGCTAGAAAAGAAATGGAACCAGAGAAGCCAACGGCAGTGGAGGAAAGCCGGCTGGGCGTGCTAAGAGCCAACGGAGGATCATGGGGGCGGTCCTGATGGTGTTGTCTTGAGTCTCTTAGCTGATTCAGGAAGCCACGCGCGGCAACACGCCGCGTAACATGAGAATCAGAGCTGTTCCAAGACCTGAGTGGATAATATGATGGCAAGACAGAGCACAATGTGTCAAGGTTTTGCCTGATTGTGGCTGGTTCTTGAAGGAAAGTGGTGAATTGACCTATGATTGAATGTTTGGCTGCAAAGCGCGCGACAAACGGAGTATTTGTTTGGACTGTGTTGGATTTCTGATTCGATAAACACACAGGAATGGTTCATAGACATCTGATACTGTCAGAGATATAAGAACCCCCGGTCCCATGCCCACATTGTTCTTCAAGAGTGATTCGGCTTCGCTTCATCGTCCAGTTCGCCTGCTGATGCTTGGGCCGTGATCGACAGCAGACCCCTCAATTGACAATACTCCGTGCACTGGCAGCCCCGTGTCTCAGCAGGTTCTCCAACAGCACATCTTGCAGCGGGTGAGTGTCCTCGTCTTGACCAGAGCAATGAGAGCGGAGAGAGCGCACACAGTTGATCAGCTGCAGCCGCGCACTCTCGAGCTAGGAGTGACGCTCTAACTGGATCTGGCCTAGCGCGTAGCACTGACATGGAAAAGTTACACAGATCGATTACTAGCGCCGTAATTGTCGAGCGGCGTTACAGTACCGAAACCCTGCCAGCAGCCAGTGAAGTCACCACCACCTGATAAATAAATCACTCTCCTCTTCGCGCCCTCTTGTCTTTCGTCTGCAGCGAGAGGCTCGTTTACCTTCTTGACTCTTCCTCTTCTTCTCTCATCCTCTCTCTCCTTCTGGCTCGCTGTCGTTGGTGGTCATCTACACTCTTTCGCCTACTTCACACTGTTATACTCCTCACTCTTATACTCGACCTAACAACACACCTTCGTTATACTACTTCCACTACCACCAAGATGCCTTCTATCAAACCAGTGCTGCCTCCCCTCAAAACGCCTAGCAATATCACCTTCCCCTCCGAACTTCATACCGACTCGAGTGCTGGCTCAGGCAGAAATGAGGATGCCGCGTCAACACCCATCACCCCTCCTGCCGCCTATACCGAGTTCTTGAAGGCCTTCACACCCATCTTCTCTAGCCCTACGAGCGCCGAGGGGGTCGAGTTCTCGAAATACAAGTTTGACCGACCTCGCGCTACCCCACGGTCACAGCCCTCGAGCGCAGTCAGCGGGGCATTCAACTTCAACGAGTCGGCGCGATCAGCAACAACCTCACTTCCTCCACCAACCCCTCAAGCGCCTCCTCATGGTCGGCGAGACTTGAATAGCCTGCGCCGCCTGCGCATCCCACCGGCACTTAGGTACTCACCAACATCCGCGGAGCCACCTCGAAGCGCCGGGCCTCGTAGCGCCGGACCAAGAAGCGCTACTCTTGCCCACACACCTTACTCCCCCATCGATTGGAGGCTGCGATACATTGATGCGCCTCGAAGTGCAAACCCTCGAACTACCACCCATAAGACAAGCGTGCGACATGTGATTACGCATACCATCACCTACAAAACAACAGAGCTGGATGCGCCGCCAAAGGGCAAGCGAAGAAAGCGCAGCCACGATAGTGACGAGAGTACTTGACTGGCATATATTGTTTTTTTTTTCTGCAGGTCGGCTTGGCTTTTGGCGTACTATGGTCTGGTGCGCGGAGTTATGGATGGAGTTATTTCAGCGCGGGCAACCCTTCGGTCCTTCTACCTTTCTTTTGTGAATATTCGAGAGATGAATAGTAATCAAGAAACCTTCTTGCGCCAAGGCGGCACACCAATGTCTTCCATCCTGGTAGCGACTGTTGGCCGCTTATTCGTCGTGACTGGCTTACTACTCGTCTCTTTGCGGTCAAGATCCAAGAATCTGCCTGACGACAAAGATAAGAGTCAGTCCTCACATGTCAGACCCAAGCCCACCCGATCCTGAACCCCATCATCTATTCACAACCCAGATCGCAACAACCCTATCGGAGTCGCCGGTGGAAGAAAGTACGTAAACCAGGCCATGGATAGATCTGACTCTGATCTCGATGGTCCCACCTAGCATGGGCTGAGAAGTGAGATGCTGACGCAGGGGCAAATCCTTTGCTGTCAATTCAGCCACAGCCCTCACCCAGAAAGTTCGATGAATCGTTGATCTGCTGATGTTAAATTGGCAGCCCCATACACTGAACAAAGACCGGCTGTTCGGGAGCTCGGTAGGCGCTTCGATTGGGCGACAGCATTGGGAGTTATTCCTTCTCGAGTATGCACAGCGGGCTTGTATACGCTGATCGATCAATAGTTGGATTGATCCTGAGAGCTGTTAGAAGGGTCCTAGAAGTAAAAGAAGAATGAATGAAGATCGACTACTCCGTACTCAGTGTTCACTGTATTAACTGCCACAACATCGGCCTATACTCCACTCCTCGTAAATTACACCGGTACAGAAATACAGAAACCACCCACCGATCCCCCTTCTCCAGGCTCCATCTCCAACCGAAACTTTCCCGCTCGCTGGGAAACTGAACTGGATCACTCTGTCTTGTCTTGTCTTCAGCTGGTGCCAACTTGTCTGCCTGACCCTCGAGGACTTCCCTTTTTTGTCTTTATCGCCGCTGATCTTGCCCACTTCCTTCAGTCTAGAACAGCTATTTCTGCACGCTGTTGTATAGTCTTTCGTAGCAGGTGGACCTATTGGAAATAAGCCTGTTATTGGCGGACAAGACGCGCTGCTTTGAATAGTGAGCTCGTGCGTGTTTGTTTTTTTTAGACTACGGTGTACGAGTATCAGTACTAGTAATCGTCGTTTGAGGTTCTTTGACCCCCTGTAGCAACCCCTAGTACAGCCGGAGGTTCGCATCAGATAGAGGACTTGAGTAAGATGATTGATTCAGAGTGGTTTGAGAATTGGAGGCGGAGAAGCAGCGGCGCGATCATTGATGTGATAGGGGTGCGTAGGGTTGTTTCAGGAGTTAAAAATAGGATTTAGCACTTCTGGGTCTGGAGACGGGACCGAGATGGAGATGGAGATGGAGATGAAATGGAGATCGGGTGGTAAGTGCTCATTGTTCACTGTTCACTACTTCCTGCCGAGGTCTGTTGGGCTGCAGTCTGTAATTGAAACAGTGCATACTATCTACTGTAAACTGAAAGCACAGCTGAGTATAATTGAATGTTGAATGTTGAATACACAGTCCTCTATAGATTGACCCCTCCATCATCCCCTGGGAGAGGATCGACCAATCAGCGTGGATCCAGAACAATGGGCAGAATGGCATCTGCAGTTAAGCGCCCGCGCTAGTCCGCTTTGGGACTCATATCCTCTTCGTGTCTTGTTCAGATGTCCATTGGAGGAGAGATTACAGGTGCGTGGGGTATGTCCTTTGGAAGGTGGGCGCCAAGCTGTATGCCATTGTCGTTGAGAATTCGGACCCGAGACTTGCAGTTTGTGGAATGCGGCATGATGCATGTCGACAAGATCACAGAAGTAGATGCTATACTAAGAGTACACTTAGCTGTGCTGTCATAGTCTACAAATGTCTGCAGGTATGTATCAATCTGCGCAAGGCAAAAAATAGCCGCCGGACAGTCAGATGTGAAGGATCCAGCAAGGTTCCATGCGGACGCATCTCATCACACCCGGCCTCCCATCTTGACGCCGTGCTCGCACTCCACGGTTAGACTCTACGAGATCTCCAATACTGTTGACCATACAGACGCCCTTTTGCAGCTTCGTTGCTCGGCGATCAATCTAGCGTGGTTGAAGACCCTGTGACGAAGGCGCACCAAGTGATCACTGCAGTATTGTCAGATCTGTGCAGAGTCTGACCCGTAATACATAATTCCGCCGAGGTCACTCTGAGGTGACCTGGGGTGACCTGCTTCTCGTGGGGGTAGTATACGGCGAATGCGATACTTGAGGTAGAAATGTGCTTTTCTTCTTGCATTTTCGAACCAGGGGCGTACCTCACTCGGGTCAGCAGGGCGGATATCTGGGTGTGACACTGCAGCAGATTCGCGTATTGATCGGTACAAGATTCAGAAGAGGGGTATCAACGATGATGTATGACGTGGTTTTTGCCAGAAACAAGGTGGTAAGTCGTCGTATAGTAATAAGCACCGATGATCTTCGTGAAGAAAGCCGTGTACAGGTCGAAGGAAGCCATTGTTGGAGGGCGCTTCCACACGTTCGTCACCAACCAGAGAAGAGTTTCAGGCAGAAGATATGCACTTCTGTCACATCAGAGCACAAAGTCAAAGATGAGTGGTCAGCGGTTGACAGCTTGAGAAACGCCTCCAGCCAATGATGACTGGCATCTCGGGGAGGTTTCTGGCAGTTCGTCAACCGTCTCTTTCCATGAGTGGTCGAGAGTATTGAGTGACACTAGTTCAAACTGTTAGCAAAAATTCTCGAGTTTACGGTCTCTGCACGAAACACTGCACTATTGCTCGAGATATCCAGTCTCAACGTATACCGCCCAAACATTCAGTAAACCGAAGGTATACCGAGCCGTCCAGCCAGCCATGCCACCACGAGGTTTCGTCACCACATACTCCGTAAACAGGTATGCACCTCGAATTAGTAACAAGTTCGGCTCCTCTAGCGCATGCAAGAACGCCCCGTAAGGTTGATCTCAAGAGGGGTAGGATAAGACAGGCAGCAGCGTGTCTCTGATGACCACTGGTGGCAATGGGCATGAGTGGGACAGACAGAGCAATGCTCCAATCCAGGAGCCGCAGTCAGCACTACAGAATAGTCTGTACTTCCTTTCAGCCTCCGGGTGAGCCAGATTGGGTCATCAATGCTATCCGATTGTTATTGCCGGTGGCTGTCGAGTTCGACCATAAGACCAAGAGCCGTATGCTGCGGTGATTGAACAGTTGAATGACAGTTCCGTGTCTCTTTCAGAGTCGGCACGGTTGATCTAGACCGGATGACTCCGGCAGTCTTTGTCGGTTGATTTGGTTGAGGCCATGCCGTCGCCACTGTAAGGCTGATTCTTTCAGGATTGGATCCGGCCGGGCAACTCCAGCTAGGAAATGCTCTAGAGGCGACGTTTGCGGCAATAAGCCGAAAAGTGAACCGACATCAACAACTGGGAGAGATAGAGTTAATTTGTATTCGACTTGGGACAGGCAGAGAGCTAAAATTAGAACCCACGGACCTCTGTCAAAGATCCATAAATAACAACAACGTTGGTCTCCGCGTCCCGTGACTTTTGTTGCCTCACCACCGATTCCATTTCCACAAAGCCCCAACACTGCCAGCTCTTCAGATGCTGCAGTTCAGTCCCTGTTCTGAGCACTGTTCTCCCTGACGTCTTTCCTATTCTAGAAAAGCCTGTTTCTTTTCTTGTCGCTCTCGACGCACACCCCTCCACCTCACCTCCCGCCATGTCTCTACCGACACCGTTCACTCCAGATACCGACCTTACTTCGCTTGAGACCCCGCGCGCTGGCACTGGCGCTGGCGGCTTGTCTATCACAGCTCTAGCTCGCTTCGAGTTCGAAGCGGGCAAGGGGAACGATGGGACCAAGATATTGATGGTCGAATGGGAAGACGACGATTCGAGTCGGTCTTCATTACCGGCTGGCGGTTCCTGGAACGTGGAATGGGAAGGCAAAAAGGCCGTTCTCCCAGCCGGTGAAAAGACCAGCAACAACACGCGACGGCTGTACTTTTTACTTCCGCCGCATGTCACAATCCCGCCTGTGGTAACGCTCTCCTACAACCCACCGACGCCCTCCGCCACATGCGCGCAGCCAAATCCAATACAACTGAACCCGCTCCCGGCTATCTTTCCGCCGGAGCTTGGGGCTGACGGCCGGTCTGCTGGAAAGAAGGGGGTCTTACATACCATTTGGGCGAAGAAGCGGGTGCAGGTGCTCGACAAGGAAATCCACGAAGAATCCTTGAATAATGTTGAAGGGATCGCCCTTCACATGGCGCTACAAGAGAAAGAATGGATCGAGGCCAACTTTGGCCTTGGACAAGACGCGCAGAAGCAATCGGTTCAAAACCAAGATGCAAACTACCCAATGGGCCCCACGACACCTGTGTCGCCCAGCTCTGGGGGGAAGCTTGGAGAGAAGCTGCGGGGTTTGAAGCTGCAGACAAACCAGCGGGATCTATCTACAGAAGGTACTTTGCTCACGCGCAGTCCTGAAGGAGTATCGTCTAACTGATATAGGATCACATCTACTGTCCCCTCAGTCCCCTGACGTCGCCGTTTCCTCATTCAACTCATTTCACAGCATTCAGCCCCCAGTACAACGGTCAAACCCAACCTCTAACCCCGCAACTGAATCCGTCAAAACGGTAGCGCATTACCCCCCGGAGTCACTCCAGGCACAGCAAAGCATAGGGTTCAACAGCGGCTTCGCATCAATGGGCGCAAATGCGCCCAGCACCAACCCCGGTTCAGATTCTGGCGAGGACCTCTTCGCCAAGGCATTGAGCCCTAGGTCGCCAGACCTACCACGGAGTCCATTCTCCTTCAGCCCCGAAACCCTGCATATGTGATCACGAACTTTACGTCTTTATGTCGTTTGCATCATTCTTTCGCATCATCATCATCTCGTTATATAACCCTGCCAATCCGGCACCGCATGATTCCCCCAACAGCATTTTGACAGGAAAACAGCACGTTCACCAATAAAACATCGAGTCGAAAGCCTCATGTACATAGAACAATCAAGTAGATACCACGTCTTTTCTCCCTACCCTACCTACCCTAACAATACCTCACTCGCGCCAGTAACAAAGTAGGCACAACAACCTCAATTCGCCTTGGCCTTAGCAGCTCCCCCTTTTGCCCCTTTCCCCTTTCCTTCCCCCTTACTCGCAAAGGACTCATCCTCCTGCGCATCCTTCCTCTCCGCATACCACTGCCCCGCCTGCAAAACCAACACGCCGACCAAAACCAGCGCCAGAATCGTATTACTCGCACTCAGAACCTTCAAACTATCCTCGCGGCCCAGAATCTGGCCCGCCTCTTCAGGATCACTTGCCAACTCTGCCCCGTAGAGTCCCCCGCTAGCGAGCCTCAACCCCTTGACGATGTTCGCGACGTACACTGTGATGCCGCACGCGTAGAGCACAAGACTCGCGCCGTCGAAGAGCATGTTTGATTCCGAGGGTCGCCACAGTTTCATGACTAGGCCGGCCAGTCCCAGGAAGATGACAATGTGCAGGATGCGCGGGATTAGAGGGGGCGAGGCGTGTAGGAGTCGGAGGTGGGTTTCCAGGGAGTCGTAGGCTGTTGAGCCGGTGGGCGAGGTGGACCATAGGATTGGGTAGTCATAGGGGAAGAGGGAAAAGATTATGCCGAGGAAGAAGCTTGTTGCTGTTATGGTTGTGTGGTTAGTTTTGTCTTTGTTTGTCTTTGTGAGGTGAAGGGGGGTTGGTGATTGATTGCGACGGGTGTGGGCATCGCCAGGGGGGGTGTTTTGGATGGACGTACGGCATACGATTAGGAAGGTCGCGAAGGACCCGTAGCGCAAAGTCATGGTGATGGTTGTACCGCAATTCTTTGGCCGGCGGGGAGATATTAGGAGCGCAGAAAGGGAAATCGAGGTGAGTGAGAAGTGGAAAAGTGTCGCCTGGATGACGCCAAGCCACCCGCGCCTGCTCGGCTTAATTGCGGAACAATACAAACTGTCAGCCTTACTCACTCCGTCTACCAACGAGAACTCAATGATTGATAATGAACTTTATGCTCATTGTACATGCCAATTTTAGATGATACACTATATGACCCAAGGCAAAACATTAAATAGACAAATGTGGTATCTCCGCTAATCCAATCGCAATGCATCGCAAATCCGAACAAATACATATCAACAACATCATCTTTGATATCGTGGTAGCAACTCGTCTCCATTTGCGGTTCCTCCTACCAGCTGCTGGTCATCATCATCCTCATGGAAAACGGGCGCGCTTGGCCCATCATTCGCGCGCTCAGTGTGAGTGGCATCAGGGTCAGTTGGAGCGCTCGCTTCCATCATCAAGCGCTGCCGCTCCATTTCCTGCTTGTCCTCGCCAGCAGATATTGTCGGCTCATTGGCAGGCCCGGAACTGCTTCCTGCAACTACTGTCTGTACAGATTCTGCAGACATCAACGCCGGAGACATTTCGTTCATACCATTGACCCCTGGCGACGGGAGATGGTGGTAATCATGAATGTGGTCATCTTCGGGCAGTACGGGAGCTGTAGGCACTGCTGCGTCAGCCACCGATGAAGGTCCGGCCTCTGGATCACCAGGCGGTTGGCTCGGCAAAAGTGTCTGCATAGCGCGCTGCATCTGTGCCTTCTCGTCCACTGGTTCATCTGATTGTGGACTGGGAGGTACAGCAATGTGAGGAGGGTAATACTCGTGCGATGGAGGGTATTCATGGTGTTGATCCGGGTATTCTGACCATTGCATATCATCTTGCTCATAGCCAGGGGTTTCCGCTGAATGCTCCATCTCGGTCTCGGGGATATCGCCATGATAGTCCGCACCCGAAGCTTCACCGTCAAAGGGAGCTTCATACGGCTGTTGAGAATTTGAACCCTCCGCGGTGGAAGATGTGCGCCGAGCTTCACTTTTTCGTCTCTGCGTATCTCGCGTCCCGATTGCTACCTCAAAGGAAACGGCAATTACGCCCTTCTCACGACGAATCTGATCCGTGTCTAGAATGTTTCCTCCCCAATTGGCGGTAATCGTACTTCCATTCGTGTCAGCAGGATTCACCACTTGGCCATTCGAAGAGAAATTGGTCCCGGAGGATGTGAGATTGAATCGTGGCAGAAAGCGTTCCGGAGAAGTCAACTTGCCCCGAAGGTCGACGACAACCTCCACGTAATATCGAAAATTGATCATGCTGCCTGGTGTACGTGTAATGGTAGGAAACACGTCTTCGGGTATCCGAATTGACGTTTTGATATCAGCCGTTAGAGTATGTGGATCAACAATCAGTGGTGCAAACGTTTGCGACAGGTCTTTTCGAAACACGCTGCTGGCGCGGGCAGTACCAATGGTGAGCCCGCTCAGACCTGTCCGCGAACGAGGGTAGTAATCCTCGTAGACTGGTTTCTTGCCATTTTCCGTGGAGCCTATTGGTATAGCAGGATGGAGATCAATGCGGCCTTGTCGGTAGAGTGTGACAATGATCCCATGCGCGCTACGCACTTGCTTCGAATGGTTGATGGTAATCTTGATAGGCAATGTATCACCGGGCAGCACGCCAGCGCGCAGAATTTCAGCCTTCGCCGTGATCGTCTTATCAGAAACGGAAGGAGTGACACTCCGGGCTTCACTATTCCGAATAGCGCTGCTGGAGGCGGACCCTGGGTCATGCACAATCTGAAAGCTTTGACTGCTGTTACTGAGCCGACTGGATGAGCTAACGTTGCTAGGTGCCGGGCTGAGAGGCGGACGATGCTCCGGTGTTACGTTTGCTCCATTTGCCGGAGGTTCCAATGACCTAGTTTCAGGCGCGTCGGATGTTGGGGATTTGACCTTTCCCTTGGATTTTGAGCGCTTGGTGACGGGCTCGAGTGTGACTATTCGAGGCTTCGGTGCCGGAAAGCCGGCAATATCAATGTTCTCCAGAAGGTTGACGCGCCTTCGACATGACATTGTTGGATTTATAGTAGTTGGTTTTGTTAATGTGGACGTAAGCATATAAGAGATGGTACCTCTCTCGAACTGCAAATGACGTTAGAAAACAACCTGAAGCCGGATAGTATGGACAAGACGTACGCTGATGCTACTAGGCAGTGCGTGCGGTGGAAAAGACATCTCAAATTGAAACTTGTAGATTCCTTCCTTGAGACGACCGTCGCCACAAAGAACGACCTCATCCTCGAACAGTGTCGCGAGGCCATTGCCCAGATATTCGGCACCTCGGCGCCCGCGCCCAGGACCCAGGAATCCAATGTCAGGAGGGGCCTCACCCGCTGGGACATTATTCTTGAATACCTTGACAACACCATGCAAAGATATAACCAAATGTGTGATGCGGATGGGCCGGACGACTGTAAGAACTACTGTTCCCTTGATCGCATCACCAGGAAAGTATGAGCGCCAAGGGTCGTCGGGTTCGATATAGAAATCTGTTATAGAACGATTCCGTGTGCTAAATGGCGTGCGAATTTTAGAAAAGAGGGACGAGCGGTTCCGACCGGCCGGCGAGGAAGACGATTGGGCGGTAACAGATTTGACGGACATGACATATGAACACCTCGCCCTGTCCACCAAACAGCGGAGGCTTCACGGTATCACGTTTGTAATGGGGGTATGATGTGAATGTAGCGACACAGATAGTTTGACGTTTGCGCGGAGGGACCCGTCGGCGAATAGCCCTCGATTGGTTCAGCCGAATGACGAAAAGTAAGCTTCGCCGTATTCTTGTCGAAGCAAGGGGCTCGGGAGACAGGAAGCAAGAGCGCAAAGGGAGGAGGAATGGAGGGCGATGCAGGTCGAAATTCTCCGTTTAACAATCCACCGACAGTCGGATGTAGTCTGGCCGCCGGGCGCAGCCTTGTAGTCTGACCACAACCAGAGCACTTGGTCGCAAGATTATGCTTCGAGGCCTTCCTGAGCGCAGGCTAGGCCAGGCTCGCCCAAATATCAGATGAAGATATAACGGGTGGTTTCACAGTGGCCAGCGAAAGAGGGGCGGAGGAATGCACGGGAGGGAAGGCGGCAGGAGATTAGGCGTCGAGACGACAGTTCGGCATCATTACACACGAGTTCCGACAAGGATCGAGTTTAGGGCTAGCCGTGGGCGTGTCCTGTTCGAAGCAAGCAAGTGAAATCTATCGCGAACCGATTGAGAATCGAGAAGTTGGGAAGAGATGCGGCTAGGAGGGGGGCGGCTGAGCTCTGGGAGGCTGTCGGGAGGGGACGGGGAACGTGTCGACAGTCAACGCGAAGGGAATAACGTCTTGAAGGCGGGCAACTGCAGTGACTGAATGGCAGCAGAGATAAATATACAGTCTAGGGGAGAAAGACGCGAGGAAAGACCAGGAGGGAGAGAAGTGAGAGAGGAGGATGGAAGAGAAGAGTTCGCGATAAGCAAGCGGAGAAGGGGAAAGGCCAACGGAATTCGCGTGGTGGCAGTCAAGCTTCTCTTGGGTCGCCCGTAGTTCGGGGCTCGGCGCCTCCACTCGAGTCTCTTAAAGTCTTGACCCTCACTTCCAACCGTCGCGATCAGCGTCTTTGACCTGTCATTTATTCCGGAAAGCTTGCTTCTGGTGCTTATCATTGAAACCCGAGCTAGTTTAAGGACTATTATCTCCATCTTTAGGTAATAACGCCATCGAAACATATCGGGCCCCAAAGCGATAGGTTCAGGATCGCTAGCGGACGATGGACTCATCTTGACCCGCGCCAGGCAACCTCGTATTGATCAATCACTTGAACAAAACCAATTCTCGCAGCCCTTCCCCCTCCACGTATTCGTCGCCGTAACATTCTCTCTGCACTGCCTGCATCACCTCTCGATCCCCGCCAGTCAGCTTCCGGACATACTCCTCTAGCACGTAAATATTGTCCGTCCACTGCTGCGCGAGTCGCTGAAACTCCTCAATCTCCTCTTTCATCTGCCCAACGCCCTTTCCCTCCCCAGTTGTGGAAATAGCCGTCCATTCAGCCTGTAGTCGGTTTCTTTCCTGCTCCAGCGCCTTCTTGCGCTCCATCAGCTCTGTCCACTCCCCCTCACCCTTCTTCCCTCCAGCCCCCATCTCTTTGTCTCGTGCCTTCTTGCGCACGGCCGCATCGGCATGGGCTCGCTTCAAGCTCGCGCGGACCCGCTCCACATCCTTCCGGAGCTGACTCAACTGTCTCTCCCGTTCCTTTTTCTCATCCCCACCAAAACACCAGTACCAGTTGCCGCTGCCGATTTTCTCCACGCGGATCTTGCCATCATCTGTCAGTTCCTGGATGTAGTCTTTGACCTGGATGCTGTTGATCGAGGCCACGGAGGGGAGCATCTTTTCGAGGTCCTTGAGCGTGTGACAGGTTTGTGTGGAGCGGAGGTGTGAGACAATCAAGCCTTGCTTGGCACTCTTGGAGAGTTTCGGAGGCTATACGAGACCGTCATATTAGTCCCTGCATTTGTAGATGTGAAACGAGACATACCATTGCGGAGGACGCGTCACTCAAACTTGAGTCTGCGAATACCAGGACCTGGTGATTCTCTGGTTCGGAATTATGGTGGCTCAGGAAACACGAGGGGATCTAAATCGTAGAATCTGAACAACGTAAAGAACTCAACTACCTCTTTGTCGTGAGCTTGAGGTGCTAGGAATTTGTGATCTGAAAGTGATGTTATTGCAAGACTTGGCGTCAGTCGGAATCGTGAGGACAATAGGCTGACCGGAGAAAGTCATGCCAGTCACCTCCCTAGAAAGTACCCTACGGTTTGCAATTGAGTCTACGCAAACAGGTGCACAGTATCTTGTTTTGTTAATGTGCTTAATGCAATTGGAAGACCACGTTCAGTGAGTATGGTTCTTAGCTACAGATATGTCTTTGCAGGTCGCGTCCCTCCGGTTTTCCCAAGGTTATCTGTTTGCCCTGCGAGCTATCAAGCCTTCCATGTCCTGGAGCGAGAAACGAGGGCAAAATTCATGGATTGATGCGGCAAAATTCTGGACGAAACCCAGTGAGCAAACGCAGTACGCTGTATGCAGCCCCACCAGTCGTGACCGAAGGCCTTGACAGTGCCCAATTCTCCGGCGAGGACGTGAGAACAGGTCATAGGATACTCGGATACCTGGGCCAAGAAGTGCTGCAAGTCGGCGCGGTTTTAACATCATTGCGGCGTAGTAACTGTGTGTTGGCCGTTGATCAACATCAGGGGCCTGATCTGTCTCCCTTTGTTCGAGATGATGGGCCGTTCACTTGCCCTGACTTGGATATCCGTTGTCGGTCAGCCCCAAGAGGCTCGACCAGGAGAACAGTGATCTAACCGCCAGCAAGCACCCAATTTATTGAGAGGGATTTCTTCTCGAGCGATGCCAGCATGCCTCGCTGTTTCTACCGCCTGTCTTCGGCCTCGGTATCGATGTCGGTAGTAGATGCCCGGCGAGTCAATCTGCGCTTCTTCGAGCGCCTCTTCCGCTTGACCACACTGTCCAGATCCTCACCCGAGCTCGCGTAAGCACTGCTGTATCCACTAATGGCCCGTTTGCGGCCCTTTCTCCGGCTGAACTTCGGCGTAGACTCCTCCTCCGACGGGAGATCGTCCCCCTCAACCAGTGCCATATCGCCGGTTTCACCCAGCGATTCCTTCGCCAATTCCTCTAGGAGCACGCCCATGAAAATCAGCGACTTTCCATTCATGCTATAATGGTTGGCCTGTCCATTTGTTACTGCTTGATCGTAGAAGTCTGCGGTGTATGCATGAATTGACTCCAGTAGCTCAGAGCTCGGAAGAGACTGGCTGGGCGGCAGAGACTCGTGCGCAAAGTACCGATCGGTCTCTTCATAGCGGATGGGCATGCCCTTGCGACGAAACAGGACCTCCTCTGGAGGCAGTGCGCGGCTGCTGGATGACGCCGTGTCGCGGTATTTCGAGGCATAGGCTCTCGCGGGAATAAACCCGTGCGAGTTTACGCGGCCTGAAATGACTTAGCATGGGCACCTCAAATCAGTTCGCAAGATACTAACCGGCTACGGCATCGTAAAGGTTTGCTTTTCGCTTCCGTTGCTTCTCCGAGCGGACATTATGTTCTCGCTCATTGCTTTCATCTAGAACACGCGACTTGGCGAGAGACATTATTTAGTACTCTCAAGCCCCGCGCAAATAAGAATCACTCATCGTAAGACGAATCTGTCAATGGCTGCTCTCAAGGGAAGTTTTGAAACTGAAAAGGTCCGCGACGAGAGCCAACGCAAGATCATGTGACCTAAATTATGTAATACTGCCTTGGGGCCTGAGGCTGCACAATATCGAAGTAGGGAACAAGCTCTTCATCAGAAATTGTCTTGCTGAAGCAGGGCCTCGAATGACCTATGTCCATTTATTACTTTTGAGAGTGAGATCACTGTTGAATCAGGATCATGGATTGCATGCTTCACTAATCAGCCTCAAGCCACAAACCAGAACCAGCCTTAATATACTAGCACTGCGTTATGGCTACGTAGCATGCTTCGCGGTGGCTATGAAAAGTAAATTGTATTATTCGCAGAAGAGGAGCCTCACCTCGAAGGGGGTCGTCGATCTCATCAATGAGACTACAGGCCGGCAAGTGAAGCTGGAGATCGTGTCTTTGAGGAGATGGCCGCCTCAATGGCAAGGACTACCAAGTCGAGGCAGCGATGGCATTCTTAAAACGATCTCTACTTGGTGGGATGAGATTCCTAGGGGCAGTTTAGTACGACGCATCCGCTTATGCGCGAGGTTCTCGGGAGAGAGACGACCAAACCTCGAGAAGGTTTGAAAGAGTTGTTGCTGGAGAATCTGGATTATATTTGGCATCAGGATTACGCGAAATAGCCTATTCAATCAAGAAGTCCACATTCATGTTCGATGTTTGTGTAGAATCCGGAGATTTGACAGTGCGGGGAAAGCTCCAGGCAAAGCCGGACCTCGGCTGGGTGCAGCACCACATCTTGAGCCTTGGACTATATCTCTTGGAAATCAACCTGCAATTGATCGATATTGACTTGCAATACCCTTTGAGCTGAAGAAATATCCATTCATCTCAGTGACTATGCCTCGAAACAAGCCCTCGATCCCCACCTACGTCCTAGGTGTTGGAATGACCCAGTTCCTCAAACCTCGCCGCATCAGAGAATACCCTGAACTCGGATATGAAGCCGGCATCAAGGCATTACAAGATGCCAAAATCACTTATGACGATGTCGAGGCCGGTATTGCATGTTACTGCTACGGTGATTCCACCAGCGGCCAACGCATCTTCTACCAGTTCGGACAAACCTCAATCCCCATTTACAACACCAACAATGCGTGTGCAACTGGATCCGCAGGCCTTCACCTTGCGCGAACCATGGTGAAGAATGGTGGGGCAGATTGCGTCCTTGTTGTCGGGTTCGAGCAAATGCGGCCGGGCTCGATCAAGAGTGTTTGGGACGATAGACCGAGTTCGGTTGGGCCCTCGACTGCGCTGATGGAGAAGACTTATGGGAAGCATAAGAGCCCTAGGAATGCGCAGTATTTCTCCAATGCAGGAGTCGAGTATATGAAGAAGTACCACAGCCTCACCCTTTTCCATTGGCCAGTTAGTGCTTGCTAACAAACCTGAATAGATACGGCGCCAAGGCAGAGGACTTTGCAGAGATTGCTCGCGTCTCGCACGAGCACTCCCAACGTAATCCATACTCCCAATTCAGAACCGCATATACTCTCCAAGAGATTCTCGACTCCCCTATGGTCCACCCACCCCTCACAAAACTCCAATGCAGCCCTACCAGCGACGGCGCCGCAGCGGCCGTAGTCGTCTCACAAGACTTCCTCGACGCTCGTCCACATCTCAAGTCACAAGCCATCCTAATTGCAGGCCAGCAGCTCCTAACAGATGACCCAACCGTCTATTCCGGCAGCGCAATTGATCTTGTTGGCTGGGGCATGACGCAGCGCGCCGCAAAGCAAGCCATGGCCGAAGCCGGTGTAACACCGAAAGACATCTCCGTCTGCGAGCTCCATGACTGCTTCTCCGCAAACGAGCTCGTCCTCCTTGACTCCCTTGGCTTCTCGGAACCGGGAAAAGCACACGAGCTCGTCCGCCGCGGTGACATTACTTACGGCGGCAAAGGCCCCGTCATCAATCCCTCTGGCGGTCTGATTTCCAAGGGCCACCCACTCGGGGCAACAGGGCTGGCGCAGTGCGCCGAACTAACCTGGCAGCTTCGCGGGTGGGCAAACAACCGTCTGGTAGGAGGAACAAAGGTGGCGCTGCAGCATAATCTTGGGCTTGGGGGCGCGGTAGTCGTGACCGTTTATAAGCGGGCGGACGGAGGCACAAACCCTCAACTTTCTGACGAGCAGGTTGTTGCTGCCTCGGGCGTTGGGTATAATCCTGCAACTGAGGCGAGATTTGTCAATCCTGCTGATGCAGAGAGAGTGAGGAGTCGGGTCAAATCGGACTATCCGTTGGAGGAGACGGTGGAGAAGCTGAAGGCGAGGATCTAGATTACTGCTGTAGTCTTAGATGTGTAAGCAATTTGACTGACATTCACTCAGCAGTAGGAGAGGAAGACTTTTCCGTCTAATCCACACCTCGCTTCCAGCAACTCTAATGAGAGAGCAGTAATAGATGGCCTGCTACGCGAGGGTATTGGTCATCACCCCTATTCAGCAACAGCACTGCTCTCCGTTAATCGGTCTATCCATCATGGAGATCCTTGCTCTTTTCTAGGTTCTGGGGTACTCCTCCTTGGAAGGTGGACATGTGCTTTGAGGACCACAGTAGATTTTGCGGGCGAGCGGAACGTACATCGGCAAGGAATAGGAGCACACGTCTGTGAGGGAGAGCCGCGTTTCTTAGCCGGGAATTGGATCCATGGTCTAAGCATATGATCGACGCATAGTCATCTTCTACAAACTCAATTACCCGCTCCCCACAAGTTGACTCTTAATGGGACACTTGTATGGCATGAGTGACATTCTCATTCGTTAGGGCAAGGTTCAGGTTCAACGCGGGGAACGAGAACTGACTTTGTGCAAAACCAAAAGCTTAGACTCTAATCGTCACAGTTGACCATGTGCAAACCATGGATCCTATCAATTCTCTCGAAATCGCGGAGTGAAGGCGGAAATACCGCTAAAGAGCGGAACCGAGTCCGGACTAGGGGACGCCCAGAATGTGGGGTATAGTGGACCAACACGTTGTAGATCATAAGAATCGTCTAGCCGGGAGACATTAGCAATCAAGCTCAAAATTAAGTGCATACGCATCAAGAGAGCCAACTGCCGATACCATGCATATTAGAGCTGATCTGCGGGGTCAACCATGGGTCTAATCGGCCAATTCTTGTCCCCCACACTCTCCACGTTTTGAACCCGGGGTAGCTGTCCACTCAAAGCTCTAAGACTGGTTTGTGTTAGCATGAACCATGGCCACTCTGAAGAACCCTGTATCCCGCAAATTCATGTCCTACTCCCCGTTATCCTCCGTACCTCGCTGCTGATCGGCTCTGATCAACGAGATCTGGCGATCATCGCTCTCTTTTGGCACTTTTTCTGGTCCCCGGCAATGGTGCCCGGGAAGATGGTGACCTAATGGTCAACTTTGAGAGCTTGACTATCAGGATAAGGGGGGCTCGTTGTTTGCCTCCCTGATGTCTATAAAGCCTGCCTCCTTCGCCCAGGCCAAACCCTCAATTCCAAGCACTGCATCTTGTTCATTTTGTTCATCTTGCTCATCATTTTTCATCTCCAGTCATGGCATCCTCCGAAGCAGCTGAGAAATATGATCTCAAAAACACCACCACAAACGCTGAAACCCCTTCTCCCCCATCAGAGCCGAACCTAGCAAATCAAACATCTCATCTTGACTATGCCGCCTCCAATGGCCTCACCCATACCATGACCGCAGAGAGTCGCCTCCCTGCCTTTGGGGGTGCTTTCCAGCCTGGTCTCTACCGTCAGCAAAAGAAGGCTGCCAACCCTGCCCCTCTTGGCCTGTCCGCATTCGGCCTCACTGCTTTCTTACTGGGGTGCATCGAGATGCAGGTTCGGGATATTACCGAGCCTAACATCCTTGTTGCTCCGGCTTTTGCCTACGGAGGAGTCATCCAGGTGCTGGCTGGCATGTGGTACGTTTATTCCCCAATCTCGTTCCGGGCCGTGGCTAATTGAGTAGGGAAATGGCCGTGGGAAACTCGTTTGGAGCTACGGTTCTCTCCTCTTTCGGCGGCTTTTGGATCTCAGTTGGCATCATCTTTACGCCTGGTGGATTCAACATCATGAGTAGCCTCATCGAAGCAGACGGTGGCACTCCGGGCATGTTCTACGACTCATTAGGGCTCTTCTTACTGGTGAGGCAACAAAAAATCCTCTCTTCTATATCCTCGCTAACAACAACTTACTATAGGCCTGGTTCATCTTCGCCGTGATTATGACCCTCTGCACCCTGAAATCAACTGTCGCCTTCTTCTCGCTCTTCTTCTTCGCCGACATTGCCCTGGTCCTGCTGGGAACCGGATACATGTGCCGAGATGCTCAAGGCATGCCGAACGAAAAGCTGCTGAAGTCTGGCGGGTTCTTTGCAATCCTGTGCGCCTTTTTAGCCTGGTATAATGGATTTGCTGGGTTGGCTGAACCGAGTAACACTTACTTTGTTCCTCCCGTCGTGCATTTCCCTTGGTCGGAGCAGGGCCGCAGGTCTCGTCGTGCTGCGGCGGCTGACACTGAGGCGGTTTGATCTGGTTTTGGATATAATGATTCGATGGGTAGTTATTGCTTGTTGATTTTGGATACGACGTTTCCGAGTTGATGATGATCCGGCAACGGTATGAAGGTACTAATGGCTTAATGGTGTTATCAAATGCACGCTGTCTTGGATTGGCAGTATTCTAATTCTCTATCCTACTGAATCGAAATAAATCAGGAGGTCTAGCATCAATGGCCATCATAAATGACTTTCAACTACGTGGCATATACCACCTATAACCACTCCCTTCATTCCCATCCTTCCGCAGTCTCTGCTTGTTGCAACAAGGCTGAAACCAAAATCTGACTGCGGATGCCAAGGGCGCCTCAAGCGCGTCACCAGACTGAGACATGACTAATGATTGGATTGGTACAGATCAAGAGAAGACCTGACCGCTACGAACAGGTGCCCTGCACATAGACGGTGAGCTAGCTTGGGTTTCTTGCCCCCTTTCCTATTTCGGCCGGATGAGTTGGGCTCGATGAGAAGCAAAAGAGTATATAACAAATCAACCTCCGGCCTTTGCAGGATATCTTTTCCACTTTAACGAAGACTCCCAGGGGTTTCTCTGACTGTTCTCATTTCAAAATGGCGTCTACGGATGGACCTGGTTCTTTCTCGGGCAACAGCCTTGTCTATACTTCCGGAGGGCCATGGTCGGCAATGCTGCCACCCGCGCCGCTCGGAAGTGCTTATCAAGGCCGTACCATGCAAGCATCTCTTTCGACTCATCACATCTCATGCCCTGCTTCTACTTTCAGCAACCCGACTACGATCCCCACCGGTCTTAGGGTTATGCCGTCGAGCTACACCTCATTTGGCGCTTGTCCAAATGCAGTTAGTGCGCCACATGGCACCGGGAGCCTTGTCCCAATGCGGCCTCAGGCTCCAACTTCTGTCAACAACGTCAGATTGGGTATCGACTCTGCTCTTCAAGCAGGAACTTTACCCTGGTTTGTGCTCATCATACCTTCTGACGAGGGAGCCCTTCTAATATCGGATTATAGCTCACCCCATGCCTCGAGACCCCGCACTCTGCAATGCAAGTGGGAAGGGTGTTTCTACCATGGCTCTTTCAGCCGCGAAACTGATCTGTGGCGCCATATCAGGGGAGCGCATATCTCCCCCCGTTCATTTGTTTGCGGCGTTGCTGGATGCCAAATGCCATTTAATCGTAAGGATAATCTTCAGGAGCATATTCGGCGCCGGCATGTTTAGGAGTGGTATACTGCGGTAGCATAAAGTCGGCAAGGCGATCTTGAGTTGCTTATGGAGGTTTAGAGAACATTTAACAGTCAAGACCTATGCTCCCTTTTGAGAAATCTCTAGGACCAAAATTTATACTTTATCATGACTACAGTGTCCATTGATGAGTTTTCTCCCAATGGGAGAACCAGGTGAGAAGTAAGTGAACCCCGCTTCAGTCCAACAAGCATGCTCCTTCTTGATAGGTGTTGGTCGCTTCTTATCTGTAGTTCGAGGTTCTGAAAAAAGAAATATTCTCTAGCAAACACAAGCTGCGATAATCCGCATGTCTGGTGCCTGCCCCGCTCGAGCTTTCGAACTTGAGGGCATTAAGGTTGACTTTATAACCTTCGCTCGCCTCTCACTTCTCCTCCTCTCAACACATCTTTCACGGAATCAAGCCAGGTATTTCTTAGAATCTACTCTGCAGTTCTACTACCATCCACATCATACTGTATGGTTGTACCGTCCGCTTTCTTTGGTATTACCGTCTCCCTGTGTTAGTCGCCATGACGCAGCCAGAGAATCCTGTTACTCATGACGCGGCAGAGCGCCCAGCAAAATCGAAAAGACATCCGAAGCGCAAAGGCAAAAAGGCAGGAAAAGAGAATCTTGGACAGAACCTGCCAGACGCGGCTAAGCCCAGTCCTGTCGGGGACAAGCCTGGCCATGAGAACCAGGGTACGCGAAAGAAAGGCCGCAAGAAAGGGGGGAAAGCTTCAGATGGTGCGGAGCACAATGTCTTTAGAGACAGTCTTTTCAGGTGGGTATACCCACTGAGCTTCTTCCCTCACTAGTCATGATCATACTAATAGATCAAGACAAAGCAGGGCATCGACTCACCCGTTTACCCACCGATATTCCACCAGAGGAGATACCGATGAATCCCCTGCGCAGATGAAGGAGTTTCTTACAAGCGCCCTGTCGCAAGTCGCATCTTCAGAAGCATCTCGACAAGCTGTCATCAACTATCTTGCCACTGAGGATGGGCTTAGTCGAGTGCGTCGTATCGTCGAGACCAAGTTCTGCAACCATTACAGTGTTACTACGCCAATGTTCGACCCTCATTGTCTTTTGTTCCTGCGTCTCATAACCAAGAGAGATGTGCTGCAGTCTCTAGCAGTTGAAAAGGCCGTCGGAACAATTTACAACGTCATCTATGGCCTCAATGGAGGTAGAGCGGTACTATTCTTCCAGACCATTATTGGCTGCTTGGAAGGCGAGGACAAGAATATGTCGAGTCGCTATGAATCATTGCTATTGATCACAAAAGCGCTACTCCATACCCTCACGGTGAACCAAGGCGCCGCAATCAGGGCGGAGTTCAAATCTATCGCGGAGATTCTCTGCGCTGAAGTGGCTAACTATGCTACGGCAGTCGAGCCTGAGGATGATAGGTTCCGTTGTATCTATGAAAGTCTTCAGACTATAAGCGATATACTTTCCATGGGGAGTACAGTTACAAACTCCAAGCCGGGGAAAAAGAAACCCTCCAAACCACAGCAACGGACTCCGATAGAGACCCTCATTGACTTTCCCGGTGATCAGTCGGGGTTTGGTCCACGGCATGATAACGATCATGAAATGGTAGAAGACATTCGAATCCTTCCTACATTATCGGAAGTTAATAGCAGCCGAAAAGACTTTCTTCCAACCCGGGACGCTTGTTCCTTTCATGGCCATCACCAGCAGGGTATTTTGCGACTCCTTGACAGTCAGTTCCGTCTCTTACGCGAGGATACATCCGGTCTACTCCGCGATGCCGTTCGTATGATAGTGGAAAACTGGAACACCCTCACGCAAGAGGGCAATTGGGGAGCTAAGCGGTTACTCATACGTCGCGAAAGCCCGACTCCGTTACGCATCTACTACGGTGCTCAGATTCGACAATTTATAGGTGATGCGATCCAGGGTTTTCAATTTGACGTTGAATTTGATCAACCTCTCAGGGTTAGAAAACTCGGGCCAGAGCGGAGAAGACGACATTGGATCAACTCGCGCAGTCTTAGAGAGAAAGGGGGACTCTTAGCGCTAGTCGACGCGGGAAATGAAGATACTATCAATGTTGCTTTCCTTCAAGTTTCCAAGAGACTTATTGAGCCTATAAGAGGAATTCAGCCGGGGTCCGTCGTTGACTTGGTCAATAACGGCGAAAGAGCCATGATCACTCTTCGTCCTCCCAGCACACCGACTGGGCAGGACCTCGCAAGCTTGCTCGCTATGCAAACCATCCAGCCGAATGACCCAAAGAGACAATTGATTCTTGTCGAATTTCCCGTGATACAGTACAACCAGTTTGAAGGCATCCTACGGTGTCTCCAGATCATGCACCGCAATCCTGCTGACGTGCCATTCACAAGGTGGTTAACAGCCGGTGTACGCGCTCCATCGATCGAGTTTCCCAGCGAAATCACAATCATCCCACCTCCGTCATACTTGGGAATAGGTGCCGTCGATCTCTCTGCAATTCTCGGGCCAGTGGAGGAGATTCCTGGAGAAGAGGATATTCCACTTCTTTTATCCACACTTGATAATCCGCAGACTGTTCAACAACAACTATGTCGACGGTCGTCACTGGACGCTGGACAGGCAGAAGCCCTAATCTCTGCATTGACGCATGAGGTTGCGCTAATTCAAGGCCCTCCTGGAACCAGAAAGTCATACGTCGGTATACAGCTGGCAAAATGCCTTGTAAGCAACAAAGAGCGCTTAGCGCTAGGTCCTTTGCTATGCGTGTAAGTCAATATCACACAAGAACCCAATTTACTAAATTCGTCGGCAGCTGCTACACCAACCATGCCCTTGACCAGTTCCTCAGTGAGCTTTACAAAACCGGAATCACGCGCATTGTTAGAATTGGCTCACGCAGCTCTTCCGAACTCATGGAAAGTATATCCCTTGATGCCTACAAAAGACGAGGGATCGCCAAACTTCCCTACCACGGAAGGAAAATTAGCGATAGCAAGGCTACTCTCAACGCGCTCGGGGCGGAGATCGAGACGGTCTGCAAGGAGATTCGTGGCGGTTATCTGGCTATAGCGGGCGGATTCATGATGAGGCAAGCTCCTGAGTATGGGGAGATGATACGGGAGGGAAATCTCGATATGCTTGAAGGCATGCGGACGTGGCTTGGCGGAAACGGACCTGGAGATCTGGAGGGAAACCTTGAGCGCTCGATCGACGAGCTGTTTTCCGTCGGACCGTGGACACTGACAAAGGAGGAACGTCTTCGACTATTTCAATATTGTCACGATCTCGGGAGCAAAGATCGAGTACTGCGACTTCAAACCCTGCTGCAAGCCCACGCAAACATAAAGAAACACCATACCCAGCTCTTCACGCAGGCCGATACTCAGGTCTTTGATCATATGGATGTTGTCGGGGTCACGACGACAGGGCTTGTCAATAATTCTGAGTTGCTGCGTACACTCAAGGCCAAAGTCCTGATCTGCGAAGAGGCCGGCGAAGTCCTCGAGTCGCATACGTTGACTGCATTACTTCCGTCTATCGAACATGCTATATTAATCGGCGATCATCTGCAGTTACGCCCGAAGATCGCGCGCAAGGCTTTGTCGTTGGAATACGATGGTCAAAGCCCTAGATACAATCTGGACGAATCTCTTTTCGAGCGACTAGCAAATCTGGAGTTTCCACAACCATCTTCAGACAATGAAGCGCAGACGTTCAAATTTCCCGTTGCGCAGCTTGACTATCAACGACGGATGCATCCCTTCATCTCGTCCCTGGTTCGACAGACTTTGTACCCTAAGCTGAAAGACCACTCGGGCACCACCTCCTATCCTGAGATTGCAGGAATCCGACGGCGATTATTTTGGCTCGATCACGATAATTATGAAGATCCCGGTGACCCCGAAGATCCATTGCAGAGCAAGACGAATACATGGGAGGCGGGGATGGTGGCTGCGTTGGTCATGCATTTATGCCGCCAGGGAGTCTACAAGCGCGGAGAGATTGCGGTCTTGACGCCATATGTTAGCCAGCTGAGACTCCTTACCGAGATGCTCGAAAAGACTGTGGACCTGGTTGTTGGTGATGATGACTTGGCGGATCTAGATTTGGAAAATGAATTTGATCGGGAAGTACCTGTTCAGAGGAATGTGCACAACGGTTCACTTTCTGATCAAGTACGAATGGCAACTGTGGACAACTTCCAAGTGAGATCTCTTTCCAGCAATACGTTGTGCCACTGACCATGTCTAGGGAGAGGAAGCTGCAGTTGTGATCATTTCTCTGGTGCGGAGCAACCCGTCTCGTAACTGCGGCTTTCTCAAAACGCCAAACAGAATTAACGTATTACTGAGGTGATTGAATGTCCCCATTGAAAGTATATTCTAACTGTAGTTTGTTTAGTCGGGCCAAACATGGTATGTATATCATCGGCAATGCCGAAACATCATGCCGTGTTCCAATGTGGGCATCGGTCATCAAGATGCTTGAAGAAGGCTTGAATATCGGCACGAAGCTTGAGCTCTGCTGTACGCGCCATCCAAGCAACAAGATCCATGTCTCTTGTCCGGATGACTTTCCCAAGTCTTCTCCAGAAGGGGGATGCTCCGAACAGTGTGGGCTGAGGTTGAGATGTGGTCATACTTGCACGTTCAAATGTCATCCAACCAAGTTACACAACGCCACGAAGTGTATGGAGCCGTGCACGTCTCTGAGAGAATGCGGGCATGTCTGTCAGAGGAAATGCCATGAAGACTGTGGTGAATGTCTTGAAGTCGTTCCTGATGTCTTTCTTCCTTGCGGGCACACGGCTCAGGTGCGATGTCGGGACATGGGAGACCTTTCCGCCATAAAGTGCTCGCATATTGTTCGCAGGAAGCTACCAGGTTGTGCGCATGAGGCTATGGCACAGTGCGCGAAAGATATCACGACTATCAAATGTACCCAGCCATGTGATACTCCTCTTCCTTGTGGACACACCTGCCAGAATGGGTGCTGGAGCTGTAGGAAATCTGGATCAATGAACCATGGGAAATGCATGGCTCCCTGCGGAAGGCAGTATACCACATGTTCACATGATTGCAAACGTCCTTGTCATGATGGATCTCAGTGTCCTCCATGTCGTCTACCCTGCGAAGTGCGTTGCGTGCATAACAAATGTCCTGGCAAATGTAGCGCTCCTTGTCCTCCTTGTGCTGAGAGGTGTGGGTGGGAATGTAGCCACCGCGAGCACAGTTGCACCCTGCCTTGTGCTGTTCCATGCACCATTGTCCCGTGCAATAGTCGCTGCGAGAAGATATTGGGATGCGGGCATCGATGCCCGGGTGTCTGTGGAGAGCAATGCCCCGAAGCTAGGTTCTGCCAAAAGTGTGGGGACAGTTCTGTTCTTGATGAGCAAGTCGAATTTATTCTCCTGCAACGTTACGCAGATATTGATGTCGACGAGGACCCGATTTTATTCCTGGCCTGCGGACACTTCTACACGCGCTCCACGCTCGATGGGGTGATGAGTTTGAAAGAGTACTACGAGATTGACCCCATCACCGAGGCTATTATCCGCCCCAGGACCTCGTGGCGTAGAACCTCCACTGCACCAGGATGCCCTTTCTGCCGCAGGTCTTTGCGAGACATTCACCGGTACAACCGTGTGGTCAAAAAAGCACTGCTAGATGAATCGACGAAGCGATTTGTGTCCAAGGCGCAGCGAAGCTACATAGCGGTTCTCAAAGCACTCGATCTCCACGAGGAGGTGTCCGCTGTCGAAACAGGCAAGTTTGTCGAGAAATGGAGGGTTACAAATGCCCATGCCCAAACAGGGTTCGACGAATTCGGCGCCGCTATCGTTGCGTTTGAAGAGAAGGATCAGGTAATGCAACGGCAGGTTAACAATTTCATCAAGAACGTGAGCAAGACGGAGCAGCCGTTTGGCAGGGTGAATGCGTTGCTTGCTTCGGCCATGGCCCGTGCTGAAGGCTCTACTGGTACTACGGACTCGCTCTCAGTTGAAGAGGGAGCGATATATACTGGGTTTCATGTTCGGGGCCAATGTCTGGATCTCCGGCTAGCTTGGGTGGTATTGTCGACAAATGAGAGGGTTTACGCAGACGCGACTATCAATGCCGACATTCGAACGGTGCTCAGTGGCAAGACCCGTAAGCAGCTACCAAACCTTCTTGAAAAGTGTCGTACAGTCCGGGATAGGAGCACTGAAGAACATTTTATTGCGGAGCAAGTGCAGGCAATGATATACCTTGCACTGTTCTCGCAGCTTTCCCTAAACTCCAGTCCTGACACGGAACAGTCACTAAGCAAATCTGAGATAACTCAGACACTTGAAGACTGCGAAGTACTATTCGAATCTCATTCAGGGACATTAGCTCATCTCGAGACCGACATGGAAAAGGCCAAGCGGTACTGCGCCGGTGGCACATTCCACACTACTGTCACGGCGGAAGAAAAGCGACAGGTCTACGCGGCAATGGCGTCTCAGTTCCAGGGAACAGGCCATTGGTACTATTGCCAGAATAACCATCCAGTAAGTCACCGATTTGGTCCGTGTTGTCTAGTCGCTAAGTGTTAGTTCACCGTCGGCGAATGCGGAATGCCCACCGAGGAATCCCGTTGTCCGCAGTGTGGAGAGCCAGTCGGTGGTATTGATCATAGACCGCTTCCTGGCGTGAGACACGCGGGGGACTTTGAAGCAGAGTTTGCCAATGCTGATGGGCTTTTTGCTTAGGAGGTTGTCCACTTGATTATCCACCCTACATACGCAGAGATTTCATATGATACCATTCATTTCGCATGGATCTCAATAGTCTTCAAAGCATGCAATTTCCCTTCTTGAGACCTCAAATAAAGTCAAGCCAAAATTGCCGGTTTGAGAAACATGAGGCATATCACAACTATGTTCTTAAAAGGTACAGGATCAACCTTGTTTGGGCACATTTACGACTGCAACATATCAATCCATTACCAAAAATAATTGGACAGTCACCGCCAGGTTATCTTTTCCGCAATTGGAAGAAGCATCTCATATCACATCCGACAACGGCAATGCAGCTTGGCGGCTCGGCTTGGTGGCTCCTATTGTGGACGGAGACAGGAAAGGGATGCGTCGTAAGCAAGTATCCAGGGCGTCGACAATGGGATCGTACCTGGGTGTCAGGATTTGACCGATTCCCCTGCTGTGGCAAGAAACCAAGGCACCGCATATCCCTGTGTTGAATTTCAACAGCACAGACCGACACGCAGAATGGATGATCATCTTGATCAAAACAAGCTTGGCTTGAGTCAAGCTCCAAGACACGCATCTCTTGGACGCAATGCGAAGAGAAGTAGGGCTGGGCATTCCCCGATCCGCAAACGGGCATGCAAGGACGAGGAAACTATACAAATCCCTTGCGGCTACCAATGAAACACTAGCGACGATCCTCTGTGGCGGTATGCAACGTCCAAGGCCCTACCTTGGAATGCTGGCGGCCCGGCCAGTATTTATTTGCTCTGCCCGCGCTGTCTGAATCGTCTTTTCCATCAACACTCTCAATCTCAATCTCTCAATCCGCTCCAGTCTACCTCGTCTACAACCCGCAAACCCTTCAAAAACCATCAAAATGAAGTTCATCGCCCTCGCCGCTACCACCCTCTTTGCTCTCGCCAGCGCCGGCGGCAAGCCCGTCCCCAGCGACCTGACCGTCGAGCAGGCCAGCGCTGCTTGCGGTGACAAGGCCCAGCTCTCGTGCTGTAACTCCGCCGACTACAGCGGCAAGCTCACCAAGGTCCAGCAGGGTATTGCTGCTGGTCTTCTCAACGACGTTCTCGGCGGCTCTGGTGACTCCCAGGGTCTTGGTCTGTTCAAGCAGTGCGCCGGAATTAGCGTCGTCGGTATGAACCCTATCGCTTTATTTGTTTGCTTGATTGCCTGGCTAATGTTAATTTCTAGGCCTCCTCAACGACCAGTGCCAGCAGAACGTTGCTTGCTGTTCCCAGAGCGGTTCTTCTGCTGTACGTCCTTGTCTTTTACCGTGTGTTTTGGGTGATACTGACTTGTTTAGGACGGCAACCTTGTCGGTGCTTCTCTGCCTTGCATTGATATTGGCTCTGTTCTCTAAATGCATTGCATTACTCGTGGGTGCGGAGGAAAGTAAGGAGAAGGAGAACAGGAAGGATAGATTGTTAGGGTATAATTGCAGCCGGCAGATTGTTCAGGCTACTCTACTTTAATTAACATTCTTGTCTGGTTGTCGAATCATGCAATAGAGCTTTAATCGTCAGTATTCTTCAAGTAGCAGACGTTGGAAAGACTCACGGTGCACGCATCTTTCCCATGCAAGCACTCTATATCCCGCACCACCTCAAACCCCAACTTCTGATATATCGCCAGATTCGGCATCCCCTTTGAACTCTCCAAGTAACAGGGCATTCCCTCGTCATCTGCCTTTTCGGTAACAGCCTCCACGAGTCTCCTCCCCAGTCCGTGTCCACGCATCTCAGAGCGCACCGCAATCACATTGCAAAAGTAGTACCCGCGCTCGTCCGTCCAGATCCTGCTATGCGTCTTGCGCTGGAGCTCCTTCCACCGTCTGTACCTATCCAAATGGAGTCCTCCTCTCCCCAAATACCGGATATTCGCAATGAGCTGGCGCACTGAGAGGAGAGCGTCCTGTGTACGGACTGCTAGAGGCGTCGGGCCACTTTTCCGGACTGGGGGGTGCCACCAGCAGATGCCGACGATTCGATCATTATCAATGTCTGGCTTGTCGCTATGTGATGTATATTTTGCGACGTAGATCGGGGCGTTGATGGCGAGGCCGTGTAGGAAGTGTGCGCGGAGAGAGGCTGCGTTGCGGGAGGGATTATACTACCAGGTTTAATACTTGGATTGGATAGGGAGATATATATATATACGGAGTATGCATTCACGTACAGTGTCTTGATCGAACATGAATCGGAAAAAGGGATCGTCGGAGAAGACCGTCTGGATGCATTCTACGGCTTGGGGGATGTCTTGTTTGGAGAGGGGGATAATCTCAACCATGGTGATTTTTCTTAAACTGAGATACAGATGAGAAATAGAAGCTTCTTACAGGCGATACAGAGTATATATATAAGCCAAGCTAACTCTCTCAGGCAGTCACACGCGGCCTCAAGCTGTACAACCTCACGCATGCCTCAATTGGCTTGTCTCCACTCTGATATCCAACGTTAAGCTCAATTAGGCAGGTTGTGCCGGATCTCCATTCATTATCATGCATTCATTCTTATTCATTATCTACGGAGTATCTACGGAGTATGTAGAGGATCTCGCATCATCAGCGTCATCGTCTGCTGTCCCTCTCCTCCCCACGTGCCCCAATCGATCTCCAGCCTCTCCAGCGCCTTCCACCCGTTCTTCACATACACCGGGTACCCCTCTGGCGTGGCTTCAAGGAAGATCCGCTTCTGCTGCGCGTCTGCTTGCTCTGTTCCCCAGGTAAGTAGGGCCCGCGCGACGCCTTTCCCTTGGTACGAGGGTATCGTTGCGATGAATTCGAGGACTACATCATGAGCATAACAGACTGGACTAGGGCATCAGGTACTTCATACCAATATCATCATCCCGTAAATACTTTGCGCCTCTCTTCTTAATCACCTCAAAAAACCCATCGTAAACACCCCGGTTCGTCCCCTCGGGTAATGCCAGCCCCGTCCCTGCTTCTGCTACTTTGTTGCCGTCATGTTGTATAACAGGGACTCTCCACCGCGCGCACCCAACAATGTCCCCGTCTTCATTGACAGCAACAAGAACCTTGGTTTGTGGATGGGAAATTTTCTGCTCGAATCTCGTCGTTTTGAGTTGGTGGATCGCCTCGTACGCGATCCCCGGGAATGCATTGACAATGAACCCGTTGTCGGTGCTGAAGGCCTGGATGTTGATTGCTGCGAGGGCTGCGGCGTCGGACGCGACTGCGGGGCGCACTTGTATCGTCATTTTATCAGATAATCTTAAACGCTTGAGAGTTTGTCTTGCTTGTTGTGCTTGTCTTGGTTCCGGGTTGAGGGTTTGCGGGGTTCTGGGCTTTTTAAGGTGGAGACGTATGACTCAGTTGGGGATGAGATGGATATATTTATAAACCATAGGTCCCGATTTGGATATACGGAGTACTGGAGTATGCTTGGATATTCGAGATGATGCACTTTGACAAACTTGAGGCTTGTAGTCTGGTTGAGTGGATGGTACTGTATACCTTCTGCTTCTCAGTCCCGGATCCCTCGTACCTTTCAGCATGATTAACTATTAATTTATAATAGGAATATAACAACGCTCCGCCTACTCCGTATGCAAATAAACAGTTATCGTCCATAACCCGGCAACTCAGCAACCGTCCTCGGATCCCCCAGCTCCGCCGCCCTCTGCCCTTCCATCTCCGCCAGCGCCAACCGGACCTGCGGGTCCTCGGCGGGCATTCCCTTGGCGTATGTATATTGCGGCATCGGGGCCATTCGCGACTGCGCCAATTGTCGTCGCGTCCGGAATAGCAAGTAGAGTAGGGCCGCGATGATGGCTGCGGCGGCGATGCCCCCGACTACGCCGCCTGCAATGGCGCCTGTGTTTGTTGATTTGGTTGAGGATTGATTCTCTGGCGAGCTTGTCGTTGTCGGTGTTGTTGTATTCATGTCCGCGCCTGAAGTCGGCGTTGCAGTCGGCGTACTCGTCGACGTTACTAACACAGCATTAGCACATCCTCACCCATAACAACAACAATTCTCAAGACATACCTCCACTCACCTCAATAGGCAACTCCGTCTCATCATCCCCCAGGACATACCCCGGCGATCCACACCCATTCGACCCCCCGTCCTTCGCATACCCCGTCGTCCCCGGCTCGCAGCAAAAGTACCCGCCGTTGATATACAGATCCCAAGTCTCATTCGCGCAGTGCGGGTTTGCCTGCAGTGCCTCGGTGCAGTTGGACTCGGACGGGCAGCACGCGACGTTCCAGGCGTGCGGGCAGTAGGATCCTCCTGGGCAGCACACGCGGTAGGGCGAGACGGTCGCGCCGCAGTCGGTTTCGCTGGCCTCGCAGCTGCCGTTCACACGGGCGGCCCAGCCGAACGCGGTGGTGTCGTCTGAGGAGGAAGACATGTTGATATATAGGCTGGGATGGGTGTCGGTTGTCGGTTGGGAGGTGAAGGAGGGATCAGGTAAAAAAAAAAATCAAAAAGGCCTGGTCTGTTCTCGTGCTCGTACGGAGTGCTCCGTAGATGCAGGGCAGTGGACCTGATAGTAGATTGACGGTCGTTCATCATTTCCCATTGAGTAGATTACTGCGTTGGCCCTGGCGATCTGTGGTTTGGCTTACGGTCCACTGTGTCCGTGCTCGAGCATAAAAAGGTGAGAACGTGCTATTCGCTCGAGGCATGATCCATTGCGGGTATGTATAGAACGGGTTTTTGAATCGGTTGACAATCTGGCCTGTTGAGCATGAGACTGAGATTGAATGGTTGATAACTTACTACTGTTGTAGGCGTGATCGTGATCGAGCAGCGGGGAGACCGGAATGACAGCCCGTCCCGTTGAAATGCAGTGGGTCGAGGGACTCAGCAGCAAATGTCATCGGAGGGAAGGCTCGTGACGAGGATTTGAGAGACGGCCAGGGTGATTGAGAGTGTAAGCCACGTGTGGGCAATGTTTGTTTTGACTATAGGGTTGAAAAAGATTAGAGTCGTCTTTGGAAGAAAAAAGAGAAAGAAAAATAAAAAAAAAAAAAGATCTCCCCGACTGGGAGTCGAACCCAGGTCTCCCGCGCTTGTTCCTTGGTGAGGATTGACAAGCGGAAATCATGACCGTTAGACCATCGAGGAATTGTTATACAGCGCTTCAGATTTGGCATACATAAGGTAATAGCCTATCTTGGGTCTATGTACTATTCATCGTGATGGCGTATAGTATGATTTTCTGTTGGAAACGACATATCAGGTCAACCTGAAGAGACACGGTAGATAGAATATCGAAAAAGTATCCTGAATGGTAAAATGGCACCTGGAAATTTGTGATCATTTTTGTCAGAATATCTTTGCTGTTCTTTATCTATATATATATACATTTACACAACTGTATCTCAGGGGAGTATACTCAAATAACATACTCAAGCCGGAGAAATCATACGAAGCACATACGTCGGTGCTAACTGATCTATCTCTAGGATATCTAGAATCATACGATAATAATAAATGTATCCAGATCTGGTTTGCTGTTGTTGCGACGGTTATGTACACAATTACGCGCGTTTATGACTAGTATCTAGCTCGAGCCACCCCGCTTCAGACTCACCTCGGCCTACGGAGAAAGTGACCTGACTTTCATCCAAAGTGACCGCGTCTAACATAGCGCAATGCCTCGAACTCGAAATGGACGATTTCCAGTCGCCTGCAGCAAGGAAAGTTTCAAGGCCGACGCGTCGCGTCGCAACATCAAGCATGCTATGTACAATCGCAGGATCAGGCCCACTTGCCCAACACACCCATGAGAACCATCCCAGCCACCAGCGAGATTCCACCCGCAGCAACATGCCCCAGCGGCGCACTAAACATATCACCTCCCTCCATCACCCAGTCCCTGGCCCACATATCAACAAGCCCGACCCAGACCAGAATCCCCGCAGAGAGCGCATCGAGCGTCCCCAGCGCAATCAGCGTCGCGCGATCATTGCCGTTAAATGAATGAATCACACCCATTCCAATAGCCATTCCGATTGGTGTGACGAGCGCAAATGCACCGCCCATGATTAGTTTCGAGGGGAATATACGGCCCGGCAAGAGCGCGATTCGGGCGCCAAGTGCCAGTCCTTCGAAGAATTGATGGAACACGATCACTACAAGCACGGTCTTGTAGAATGAGTCGCCCGCGACGACCAGCGTTAGGCCGATCAAGATGCTGTGGAAGATTACGCCGGCTTCCATGACCAGCACGGAGACCTTGGTGTTTGGGCTTGTGGGGTCCCCACCGTGGTGGTGGCCTAGGGCTGCCAGAGTACAATGCTGATGTGCGGGAGCTTGGTCAGCTGCGGTCTTGGGGGAGCTTGAGGTATCGGAGGTCTGGGGGCTAGGCGAGCGAGCCGCGCGGGCGAGGATGAAGCGGTGGCCGAGGTACTCGGTCAAGAAGGAGAGGAAGATTCCGGCCATCACGATAGCGGAGGTGGTGGCCTCGTATTCGAGCTCGCCGAGACACTCATTGCCGAACATGAGGTCTGCGTGGGTGTAGAGCTGGTCTGTTAGACAGTGTCTCTCACTCTGTTGGAGGACTTACATGGACGAATGCGGTTGAGAGGATGACACCTGTGCCGAATTGCTTGATGATGGTCGACGCCCAGCCGTTGATAGTGGCAGACGGCAGCTTGACCAGACCCATCGGAAGGAACACACCAATGGAGCTGGTGACCAGCACGACAAAGAGCGTTCCGATGCGCAACGGCATATCGTAGTCGCGAGTCTGAACGCCGCAGGAGGGCTCGCTGCTGCCGCTCTCTGATTCCCCGGCCGAGACACAGTGTCTGTCCGTCAGTATATCCCATGAAAGCAAGGGCTGGATACATACTCTACACCCGCGTGGAAGTGGCAGTTCTCCCCCGCGTTCTCGTCAGTTGATTCTGTTGTCTCCTCTTCATGACTGTGCGTGTCGGTATCGGTGGAGGAAGTGTCGGTCTCGGTAGAGGACGTTTCGGTTATCTCTCCCAGAATCTCGACATCGTTTCCGTCTGCGTCAACGCAGTACCTAATCTGTCAGCGAGACCCGGAAAAGAGAAGAGGACGCACGATGTGTCTCCGTGAGAGTGGCAGCCTGTATACTCCGAAGGGGGATCCCCAGCCGGCGGAGTGTCCAAGAGCACCTGTACTTCACCACCACTGGGCGTGATACAGTATACATCATCGCCATGCTTGTGACAGCCGGTAATCGATACAGCACGGACGACGCCGACAGCGGCAAGAACGGAAAGAAATATCTTCATAGCGGACTATGCCAAGCGGACGATGAACGAGTCTGAGCTTTTTGCCAATTGACACGACTGATTGCGATATTTATCACCTGTGTCCGCAAGGTATCATACTAAAGTCGTGAGATACAATGCAACGAGAGCAGAAAACTCAGTCCAGCCCCCATCACCAGGCAAGCGTTGCATTCTCATCCTCACTAACTACCAAGGTACACCCGCCAAGGGTCCGCCAAGCAGAGTCCCTCCGCCAAGCGCCAACAGTCTTCGCTGTTCCAGAGTCAAATATTACACAGTGGGAACGAAAATCGGAGACGGCCTTGCTTGCAGTTTAGCGGACTGTCCCCAGGGTCCTCATCTGGCCTTGGCTGCTTGGCTGCTTGGCGCGTGGGATGATTATACATGGAATTGACAAGCAACCAGAATAAGAATTGAACAAGCAACCGGAATAATGAATCCACAAAGACTGAGAAATGGAAGACCAAGACGAGCCGTCTCTTGGTGTTTACGAGGGTACTCGAGTTGAGCTGGAGTATAAATACTGCGGAGTGGCGGCAGACTCTGCACGTCAACAGCAATCCTGATTCCTGATTCCTGATATCCGAAGAGAATTGTCAAGATGCAGTTGCTAGCCGTTCTACTCTCGCTCTGCGCCCCCATCGCAGCTCTCCCAGCCCAACAAACACCCACCCCGCTAGAGGACCCGATCAAATCGCCCTTCCCCATCCACCACAGCTGCAACGCAACTGAACAGCGCCAGCTCGCCACTGCTCTCCAGGAGACAGTCACCCTCGTTGAGCACGCCAAAGACCACATTCTCCGGTGGGGCAACGACAGCGGGATATACCGCAAATACTTTGGCGACAGGCCCTCCTTAACCGCCATTGGTGCTTACGAGATCATCGTCAACGGGAACTCAGACAACGTGCTCTTCCGCTGCGACGACCCTGACGATAATTGTCGTCTTGATGGTACCTCACCAATCTTTCTCTCACAAGCTCGTGTAATTCATAGCTAACCATTGCAAGGCTGGGCCGGCCACTGGCGCGGCGAAAACGGCACCGACGAGACCGTCATCTGCCCACTAAGCTACACTACCCGGCGGTCCCTCAGCACAATGTGTGCGCTGGGATACACGGTTTCCGGCTCCGAAACGAATACTTTCTGGGCTGGAGACTTGCTGCATCGGCTTTACCACATGCCTGCTTTTGGACAGGGGCTTGTCGAGCACTATGCAGATGGGTATGAGGAAGTGCGCGAGCTTGCAGAGGGGAATCGGACCGAGGCAGTGCATGATTCCGAGACGTTGCAGTATTTTGCGCTAGAGGCTTATGCGTATGATGTTGCTGTTCCGGGAGTTGGCTGCGTTGGTGAGGTGAACAGTGAGCTTGGGGAAGAGGAAGAGGATGAAGAGGAGATTCCTGAGGTAGGTTCCAAGTCCTATTTGATATGTGATGCTAATTCTATAGAACTGCCATACCCACGAAGGTGGAGAGCTTCATTGTACCTAGAAAATTAACCGCACACTTGAGAGATACCGCTGGAGCATGATTGATTATCCCAATGCAATCTATTATCTATGTGTATATCTATATCATAATTCATCAAGCAGAAGCACAATGTCCCCCATCAACCCTCAAGTCCGCGCCAGTCATGAACCCACTGCCATCAGCGAGCATGTACACCGTCGGCGCCTTGAAGTCATCCGGCACACCGAGTCTGCCCAGCAGGGCGCCGCGCATCCACGTCTCTTCGACCTCGGGCTTTGCAACGAGCAGAGCATCTGTCATTGCAGTTCGGATGTACTGTGCCATTAGTAACAGTCAGATATAGTTTAAGAGGACGTACACCCGCAGACAAAGTATTGACACGAACACCATACTGCCCCCACTCCTGAGCAACAGAGCGACACATCTGGTGGACAGCCGCCTTGGAGGAATTATACGCCGTGCAAGTCAAGCCCTAACCACCTAGATTAGCAATCGCATTTCTCAACATTCAAGCAGACGAACCCTATTGGCAATCTGCCCCGACATCGACGCAATCATCACAATACTTCCCCCAGTCCCCTGCTCCTTGAAGATCCTAGCGCAGTGCTTCGCAGGAATAAACGTTCCTACGACATTAACATCCAGCATCTTCCGCCACAGATCCACGGGGTACTCCAGCGCAGGAACCATCTGCTGGATACCCGCACAGGTAATCATTCCCCGGAGAGGCATCCCCCGTTCCAGTCCCACAGCAGCAATATTCTCCAGCGCGACCTGCACCGCCGCTTCATCGGTCACGTCGCACTGGAGGTACGTTGCCTGCAGGCCGCGCGCCGCAGCGAGTTTCTGGACGCCGACCCATTCCTCGGCGTTCGGGGCGGGGAGCAGGTCCAGGCATGCGACGTCGCCGCCGGCTTCGAGGATCGCGGAGGTGAGGACGATGCCGAGGCCGCGGCCGCCGCCGGTGATTGCGACGGTGCGGGCGGAGAGGGAGAAGAGCGGGTTGGGGGGGAGGGCGTTGGGGGTGGTGGATGATTCGGGGAGGACGATGGGAGACATGTTGACTTGGGTATTATTATGTTGATGAGGATAAGGGACTGGAGGAGAGGAAGGTCTTTATATTGATAAATGGAGCCCCTCTCTTAGGTACGTAGATACGTAGCGTAAATATGCAGCCCGTGTAGAATAACCCAACTAGGAAGAAACCGTCTCGGCCGGCACATTTCCACGCATGCAGTAGTAGAAAAGATATGCACGAGTCGGACAGGCAGCGCACGGCATCCCGAGGTGCGTAATGTTTCTTGACTGGGGAGGTGGAGCGTTAGGGCTGGCGGGGCGCTTAAATTGGCCCGATGGGGAAAATCCGGGGAGTCTGGGGACGGGGGTTGTCCGGAGAAGATCCACTCGAGCATTGGATGTTGGGTTTGTACAGAGTATTCTGTAGGATTTATCTATGGATGAAGTTGACTTTGAAGACTTGATTGATGTTGTTGATGTATGGTGGTAGGGTCGGCAGTAAGCCTTCAAGACTCAATTCAAGCCTTGCCCTATCTGATACTAAGCATACTCTGTAGTACTCTAGTCTCCAAGTAAATAATTAGCTCGCGTATTCTAATCTATTAACCCCAGAATCCCGCGCCACGGCGTCACCCAGTGGGTCACTCATCCCGATGAACTAACGGCCGGCTCGTATATAAGAGCGTGCCGGGTAAGTCTGTACTCTTGATTGATTGATATTCATCTTCGCAAACAAAATGACTTTTCTTGTCGGAAAACCGCTGAGCCTGGCCATCACGGCTACGGCCGGGAGTGGGTTCTTGCTGTAAGCATCTTACTCTCATTTGAATGGTGGATGGTGGTTGACTATTCAGATTCGGATACGACCAGGGCGTCATGTCGGGGCTTTTGACTGGTGATGCGTTCGTGAGGACTTTTCCCGAGATTGATACCACAGAGGGAGGACATGGGAATTCGTCGTTGCAGGGGACAGTGTATGTCTTTTGTCTTCTGGATACGAGTAGTTACTGACGAATTAGGGTTGCCATCTACGAGATTGTTCGTACCAGCCCTGTTGGTAGACGATGCTAATAGTTAGGGCTGCTTCTTCGGCGCAATCATGTCCCTGCTCGTTGGTGAGCGGCTCGGTCGACGATGGTGTATCATGGCTGGGTCGTTGATTCTGTCCATTGGCGCGGTCCTGCAGGCTACATCGTACGGCATCCCGCAGATGATTGTTGGGCGGATTGTCGCTGGTGTAGGCAATGGGCTGAACACGAGTACTATTCGTACGTCTCCTGCTGTTTAACAAATGAAGTACTGACGAGTCAGCCGTGTGGCATTCCGAGCTGAGCAAGGCCTCGAGTCGAGGAAAGGGACTTGCCATTGAACTGGTCATTAATATCTTTGGCGTGATGACTGCGTACTGGGTTGGTGAGTATCCAGAAACTGGTATTAAGACTGTGCTGATATGACAGACTACGGCATGAGCTATGTCAACAACGAGTCTCAATTCCGCTTCCCTCTTGCCCTGCAGATCCTCTTTGCCCTGGTCACCTTTGCCGGTGTTCTCTTCCTCCCAGAGTCTCCTCGCTGGGTGAGTTGCCATTGAATTGCCACTACCTGAGGTATGTAGACTAATGGCGACAGCTCATCGCGCACGACCGACACAACGAAGCCCGCCAGGTCCTCTGGTCCGTCCAGCCCAACGCGCGCCAAATCACTCCCGAAGATGCCGTGATCAACCTCGAAATGGCCGAGATCACACGCACCATGGCGGAAGAGCGCGAGGCCGCAGCAGAGGGCTCGTTCAAGATGCTGCTGAAGGACGGGCCCCAGCGGTTCCGCACACGGACACTGCTGGCGATGGGCGGACAGATGATGCAGCAGTTGTCCGGGGTGAATCTGATTACTTATTACAATACCGTCATCTTCGAGCAGTCGGTGGGCATGACGCATAACCTGGCCCTGCTGGTAGCGGGGTTTAATGGCGTCGCGTACTTTTTCTCGACATTTATCCCGGTGTGGGCTATTGATCGGTATGTTCTCTATCTTTATACCTGGTGAGAGACTGATTTGTAGACTCGGTCGACGCAAGCTCATGCTCTTTGCTGCGGCTGGTCAGTGTGCCTGCATGGCGATTCTGGCTGGCACGGTGTATGATGGCGGACACGCGGCGGGTATTGTCGCGACGGTGATGCTCTTCCTGTTCAACTTTTTCTTTGGCGTTGGACTGCTCGCTGTTCCATGGCTATGTAAGTCTTCCACCAATTTTGTATATCTAGCTAACCGACAGTGCCCGCCGAATACGCCCCGTTGGCGATCCGAACACGCACTGCAGCGCTGGCAACCGCAACAAACTGTACTCCCCCTCAATTCCTCAAAAAGAAAAGAATACTAATTGTTTAGGGATCTTCACCTTCCTCGTCGTGGAAATCACCCCCGTGAGCATCGGCAACATCGGCTACAAGACGTACATCTACTTTGCCATCTTCAACTTCTGCTTCCTGCCCATCATCTTCTTCTTCTACCCGGAGACGCGGAACCTCTCGCTCGAACAGATCGACCTGCTCTTCACGGGCGAAAAAGTCAGACTGCACTGGGACGCATCGCTGGGCGTGGCGGGCGACACGGAGCACCGGCTGAACGTCAAGGCGAAGACTGGGGATGCGGAGGTGCAGATGGAGCATGTGGAGTAGACACCACGGTACGGGTACGGAACATTTACTGATCATATGATATGACCTGAAGGTTAAAAGGTAAATGGCTTCTGCGGACTGCAGATCGAGTCTCGAAAGTCTCGGATGTTGTCCGTCTCCACTGCGCGTATGTTTGCCTAAAGGGGAAACCTGCCGCCTGGGCTTCCCCTCTTAAGCAATTCTCTTCCTATGTATGATACCTTGTTATGATATTCATATTCATATTCATATTCATATTTGTTTTATTCGAATGAATCCCTCAGAGCAAGAGAGTCGTCCTCGCAAACGTACCCGCACCGGCTGTGTGAATTGCAGTCGGCGACGAAGAAAATGTACGTCGGTTAACAGTAGTACAGTAGAATGCTAATCCAAGCAGGCGACGAGGCAAAACCGTCATGTACAGGCTGCAAACGGCGCGGGGACCGCTGCCAGTGGCGAGTCCTAGGGGCATTTCGCGATGCGAATATCAAAGTATTGGAGGCAGAGCATCCATCCATGAAAGAGGCTGTTAGTCGGCCGTCGAGGAGGAAGGGGAAGTTCCAGGTAGCCCTAACCGGACTAATATGGTTCTATGCTGATGGTATAGATCATGACGGTCGAGCCACGGAAACAGGAAAAGGATAATACAAGCAAAGAAAAGAGTCCAGAGAGAGAACAAGTTTCTCCAGTGCCAGCTGCATTATCGCCATGTCCAACCCCCGTTGAAACATTCCCTAGTCCAGAGCCAGAGCATATAGCAGAAGACCTGACGTCTCCTGCATCAGCTCCAACACCTTACCAATCGTACATGTCGTCGCCAGAATTCGTCGACGAATGGACAGCCCTGCGCAATCTGTCCAACTATTCAGGAATGACGCCCCCGCTGCTCGACTCGAGTGTCTTTTCCGACCTGAGCAACCCAGCAAACGGCGTTTTTCTTCCAGGCTCGGCGTATGAGGCACTGCATACGGCGCTGCGGAACCGGCAGCTCTGCACTGCTAGGCCTGATATCCCCAGTCGGCCTTGCTCACCGGATGGTCTCGATGCGCCGGATAGGAACTGGCAAGCAAGAGCACGGGGGCGGTTCGAGTTATCGCCTGAACGGGAGAATATTCTCTGGCAGAACTATCTCAATGAGATTTGTCTCTGGGTATGCATACTCTATACTTCATATTCGGACATTGTATTAATGAATAGCTCGACATGTTTGATAACCACCGGCACTTTGCATCGACGTTCCCCCAGATGGCCAAGTCGGCGCCGCATCTGCGGTACTCTATCCTGGCTCTCTCAGCGCGGCAGATCGAGCGGAAACAGAATGAAAAGTCCCAGTCCGAGAGCCTGTCGTTATATCAAGAGGCTATTCACTTGCTTCTGCCGGAGCTGGAGAGCAAATCGACGCCGGTGATTGCGTCTTGTGTGATTCTCTGCGTGTTGGAGATGCTGAGCTGTACGTTCTTGGATAATCCATAGGAATGAAGATGGATGCTAATTGAAAAGGCAACCCGAAAGAATGGCGACGCCATCTCGACGGATGCGCATATCTCATCCAAGCAGCCGAGATCAATGGCTTCTCGGGGAAAGAAGAGCAGGCTCTTTTCTGGTGTTTTGCACGAATGGGTACTTCTATACATTGGGCCTCCTATATCAAGATGATGCAGTACTAACATTGTAGACGTCTGCGGCGGCCTCATCTCCGAAGAAGAAACCATCATCCCCATGAACCACTGGATTCCCTCCTCCATGACCCCTTCTGAAGCAACAGCTCTTTTTCTCGCCTCCGACCACGATACCTATGCAAACCACACTGTCTATCTGTGCGCACAAACACTGGGCGTACTCTTCCGCCGCTCTGCTCCAAACCCCAACTCAAGCTATCCCGGCAGCCCGGACGATAGCAGCGAGAGCTATGTCGCGCGGTGGAGCAGGCTCTTCGATGCAGTAGAGCAGTGGTTCGAGAACCGCCCGAGCCAGATGAAGAGCATTTTCAGTGTGTCGGCGTCGACGTGGAGGGACCGGCCGTTTCCGACGGTCTTGTATGCGAATGGGGCTGCGAGTACGTCTATCTGATTCTGGGGTATCTGGAGGGACAAGCTGATGAACAGTCTCCGGGAACCAACTCTACCATACCTGCGCGTTGCTTCTTCTGCAGCGGAAACCGAAGACGCTTTCGTTGCTGCGAAGACCGGTATGTTTCATGTCCTAGGGTCTATATGATACTAAGTAATAGAAATCCGTATTATGGCACGCCCGCCAGATCTGCGCCATCTCTGCGTCTAATGCGCATCAGTATGCCTCCCATTTTTCCCTTTATGTGATTCAACTAATGAACAGTGGCTGCTGGACAAACGCGCTGCAACCGCTCTGGATCGCGGGAAAAGTCATGTCGCATCACTCCGAGCACGGGGCGATCGTCGAGACATTGACTAGGATCGAGCGCGAGACGGGATGGGCGACGGCGTGGAGAGTGGATGATCTTAGGGAGTTTTGGGGGGATGATGGAGATTTATAGTGTGGTATAGAATAGAATTGCAACGATAGAAGATAGACTCTGCAGTGATTCCCATCGGAAAAAGTTGAATGTTTGAATCGAGGCAATCTCGGAAATTAGGTAATTCAGCATTCTTAGCAGGCAAGGGATATCCCTGGCAGTGTTACGGTTCCTGCTTGCGGAATTCCTGGACACTTTTGTAGGACAAGAATGCAGGTGAAAGCACTGCTTGGAAAACAAACAAGGTCGTCCCATCAAAGAGAACTGCAGCAGCATTGACCTGAGTTCTTTGGAATTCAAAAGGCAACCAGACAGGAAGGACCGGACTGCCCTGGCGACTCAACTGCAGGAAACCGGCAGTTTACTCCAGACAGGTCACATCTCCCGCCATCTTATTACCCTGTCTTCCTCCCTCTGTCCCCTTGACCTCGGCGATCAACACCATGACGCCCATCACCCCCCCAGAAATCAAGCCGCTCGAGTCAACACCACTGGAACCAGACTCGCCAACAAAACTCACCATCTCCGTCGAGGAAAAAGCCGTCGACCCAGTCACAACCTTGCTCTCCTCCCCAGTACTCTCCACTCCACCTCCACCTCCCATCGAAGAAGACTACGACCCCTCCATCGGCGCAAAACCACACTCCCCATTCTACAGACACGCAACACCGTCATCCAAGCTCGCCCGGCTGACCTCGCAGCGGAAACGCTCGCGCAGCGTTGCAATCACAAGCCCCATCGACGAAGCAGCGGCCAACACGCCCTGGCACAGACTGTACGATGACGAGGCGCTCAACCGGAACGAGTCGAAGCTGTGGATGCGCAAGAAGCGATACTGGGATTGTTTGGCTGGGCTGAGTAAGGGGCAGCGATTGATGGTCAAGATTGCGCTGGCGGTGGTGATTGTGGGGAGTATGGTTGCTGTTGCGTTGGGGATTACGGCGGGCGTGGGGGGTGGGGTTTGGAAAGGCGATAATCAGTCGGAGCCGTTTGAGGCTTGATCTGGTCTGATCTGATCTGATCTTGACGTGATTTTGATTGAGGTGGTGAGGTTTTCTTCTTGTACATTACTAGCGTAAGGCATCAGGTTCAGGTGTTAAGGGATCATTAAGGCATCAGAATAAGGCACTAGTTAAGGTGTCAACTAAGGCATCAGTCAGCGGATTATCGTTCCCCCGCACGGCACATAAAAAGAGAAATTTTCCAACACAATTTCCTTTTTTTTTTTCTTTCTTTCCCACATCGAAAAGCCAACAGAACCTGCCACGACCGTCGTCCAGTCCTCCACGGCGATGAGTTGCCTTCGGTCTACGGACTGATCGGTTCTGGAGAACAACTTCCTCGACAGGAAGTTTCTCCCCGTCCTGAGTTGCTTGCAATGACGGCGATCGGGGGGGAATGTCGATGACGGGATACATTAAGTTTGTAAACAAACATTCTTGACTTGTAGTGACTTGCGTAGATGAAGATTCTACGGAAGACTCTTCCACGATCTGGTACCTGCAGCCGTCACCTGCCCACTTGGTGGCGGAGGCAAGGCACATCCCTAGTGCCCTGGTCTGACCTCATCTTAAGGTTCATCTTAAGGAGGACCAAGGACGCACCTGGAATGCCTGGTGTCGCACGTAGAACGCCCCAGGTTGCAGGACTGGCCATTCCAGGCGACATTCCACCAGGTTTCGCCGCCGGTTCGCAGGTTCACAGGTTCGCAGGCTCGCAGCTCCTGGATTGCGCATGTTGTTGCCCTGCGCTCGACATGCCTCCTGGGATGCCGCACCACAGGCGCCTGATAAAAGGTACTCTTGTCCTGCTGTGATCAAGAAAGCGAGGCGCCTTCGACAGTTGCATTCTAGTCAATCTTTGAGTTCAATTCAATTTCTTCTTTATCAAGTCACTCATTCGATTCCTGACCAATCATCAATACATAATTCAAAATGAAGGGTATACACGGTGCTATTCCTCTTGCTGTCCTGGCCGCCACTGCGCGCGCTCATGCTCAGGGCAACACTGCTATTGGAGGGCCCAGTGGTGACGATGTCACTAATGGGTTTGCTGCTGAGAGCGTCAACTCCTTCAAGTCGGAGGTGAACGACTTCTACAAGGACGACCACTCTGTCGATGTCGACAAGACCACCATCGTCAAGCCTGGGCACCATCACCACCGACGTGGA